>JAJMGZ010000063.1:0-61730 GCA_030582795.1 Metschnikowia chrysomelidarum
CCGCTGGTGCCAAGGGTGTTGAGGTTGTCATCTCCGGTAAGTTGAGAGCCGCCAGAGCCAAGTCCCAGAAGTACGCCGACGGTTTCATGATCCACTCCGGTCAGCCAACCAAGGACTTCATCGACTACGCCATCAGACACGTCTTGATGAGACAGGGTGTTTTGGGTATCAGAGTCAAGATCATGAGAGACCCATCCAAAAACAAGTTCGGTCCTAAGTCCTTGCCTGATGCTGTCAAGATCGCTGAGTACAAGGAGGAGGACGAGTCTGTCCCAGCTCCAACTGTCAACGTCTACAGACAGAAGGAGGCTGCCGCCGAGCCTGTTGCTGAGGCTACTGAGGTTGCTGCCTAAGCGTGACGCGTTATTTTCTATAGTAATACACGTTTCTTCGTTTAATCTTTGATTTAGCTTTTAGTCTAAGGCGCTCTTCAGGAGCGAAAAGGGCTTACATTCTCGTGCTATTGAAAAATTGAAATAAAAAATTGAAGTTGTCTTGATAACCGAACCGTTGCTTGATTTTGACTAACAAGCGCATATGCTGTCTAAGATAGCAAACATTCGAATGGGATTACATTTGGTGTAAATAACTGAGTGTACAGCTTGTAATTTGCTTCAATAAATAACTTTATAGAAATTTGATCGTGATCGCTCGAGATCTTGATCCTCTATAGAGGGGGTCGACGGATTGGAAGTCCCAGAAGAACGGTTTCTCTGAAGAGAGCGAATTCGCGATTAGCCTTGAATGCTTCGATACATTCGGTAATCTGATCTTTCCAGGCCCCTAAATCTATCTCCTTGTGAGAAAGAAGTTTCTCTAATATAATGAATTGCATCCACAGCGAGCTCACGCCTATCATATCTGTGGTAAGTAAATGCGTTTCAAATTTAGGAAAGAGATGGTCGATCAAAAATTGAGCTGTGTAGTCACGCTCGGCTAAAATTTTGAAAAAGATCATCAAATCCAGCTCGGTCCAAGCATCGAAGGTGTCAGGTGCGAGCATGTGTGTTTCCACCAACAAATCGAAGAAATCTTTATTTAGCACGAGATGATGAAGGCTTGCGAACGTAAAATCGCTCCAAAGCCCAAAATCCACATCGGCAAAATTGTTTTGCAAAAATTCGGCTTTGTTTGGTATGTTCTGGAGAGGAACATCTATGAAGAAATGCCAACTTAAACGCTCAAGGTTCAGAATGAGCTTAAGATTGTGCGTGCTAAGAAACCCAAGCACAAAGTCTAGCGGCTCGCCTTCTTGCTTCAACAAGTGAATGACACATTTTTGATACGCCAGAACATAGTCATCGGCTGAAGACTCGTGCGCAAGAAGATCATTCTGACTGTAGTGGCGTACGGCATAATCCATGACATCGGAGAGAAAGGGCTTGATCCAGGGGAACGGTATCAGGCCGAACTTAGGCCCCAACGTCTTAATTAATAGGTCTAATGAAATGAAATCCGGATTCTGAAAAGATTTCAACCTATCGAACAGAAACTCATATAATCCAGATCCCCATGAGACTGCAGAAAAGTCCAAATCAGCTAAAACTCTTAATGCTTGAACATAGGGCCCGAAGCGCACTACCGAGTACTTGCTTCCGGTGGAAAATTTAGATAGAAACTGAAAGTTCTCTACCTTCAAATTTTTGGGCCCGACTCGGTTTATAAGAAATCCAATTTTATTCCACTCTACTTCACATCCTGAGCCTTCCTCTAGCATTTGTTCAATCACACGAGGAAAGAAAGCGTTCGCTGTGAGGGGTTTTAGGGCAGTGTTAAGTTTTCTGGTCAAAGTTTCTAACATAGTCGGTCGTGTTTTTGGATGGAGGGTTAACTTCAAAATGGCATCCTCAGACATGTACATACATATTTCATCGTATGTCAACTCGTTTAGAAGAGAAGAAAGGAGCTTATCATATTCCGGCAGCGCCTCTGTCACGACACGCACTAAAAGCAGAATGATGTTCTTGATCATTGGATTATACAACGAAAGGGGATCTTCATAGGAAAAGAGTGCTGATTTGTGATTGACCATTGATATGAAAAAAGTCATCACAAGCTTTACATTTTCCCCGCCAACACCCAACGCTAAGTCACGTAGATGGGATATAAGCTTCTCGGTTTCCTCGTCCACATCTCCGATGGAATACATGCACGCGCTTTGATAAATGGAACTTGCTCCAGCCACAGCAAATACAAATATTCTCGCGCGAAGTTACTGTAGTGCATAGATGGAGTTAGACGAGAATCACCGGCGATGCCAATCTCGGTTTTTGCAAAAACAATTCAAAAAAGATCAAATAGCGATCAAAAGAAGGTTTCATTTAGGTAATTTTAGTTGAGAGAATAATATACATTCAACTTCCACTTTCCCATTTCGAGAAAATGTAATCTCTCATCTATAATTTCGAATTTTTCGGTGAATTTGTCGTGACAAGTCACTATTAGATTGGGTCTTTATTTTATGTGATCGTAGCCTGTTTCAGAGATCACAACCCTTGTCTAATTCACACTACTAAGCGTACATGGTGGCTAAACTAGCAAACATTTTAATGGGATAATATCTGGGGTGAATAACTGAGTATGCAGCTGTGCCGCATTCAAACTTAAAAGTTCTTCAAGAAATAATTCTGCAAAGATTCGAGACCCGGAGATATTGATCGATTGAGACGCAAACCTCCTGTTTTAGAGGTACTCCCAGCCCGCATTATTTATTGATGACGCAAAACCGCAATCAGCCTCCAATGTTTCAACGCAATCAAATATATCATTTTCCCAGGCTCCAAGATCTAGATTTTCATGGTCAAGAAGATCCGTTAATGTAAGGTATTGCATAAACCGTATGTCTAAGAGGATGACAAACGGATCTGTGGAAAAAAAGCGCGTTTTAAATTTGGGGAAAAGAGAGTCTATTAAGTATTGTGCTGAAAATTCACGCTCGGCTAAAAAGGCAAAGAAGGTCATCATATCCTTCTCCTTCCAAGCATCAAAAATGTCGGGTGTGAGCTTGTGAGATTTCACCAACAAATCGAAGCATTCCTCATTTTGCACGAGATGCCGGAGACATGATAATGCGAGTTCGCTCGTAAAACCAAAATCTATATCGGCAAAATTGACTTGTAAAAATTCCGCCTTGTTGGAGATGTTTTCAAGAGGAACTTGTATGAAAAAGCACCAACTATGGCGCTGGTCTTTTAGTATAAGCTTAAGCTTGCGAGTTTTGAGGAAATCAAGCACAAATTTCGACGGCTCACCCTCTTGCTTGAGCAAGTTAATGACACATTTTTGATAAGCACCAACATAGTCATCGGCCGAAGATTCTAGCACGAGAAGTTTACTCGGACTGTAGTGGATCACTGCGTATTCCATGACATCGTAGAGAAGGTCCTTGACCCAGGCGAACGGTATCAGGCCAAATTTTGGCCCCAAAATATTAATTAATTCTTTTGTGGTATGGTGTTCAGGACGAAAAGCTTTTAATTTATCGAACGAGTATGAAAACAAGCCAGATCCCCAAGTAACTTTGGAAAAGTCCAAATCAGCTGATACTCTCAATGCGTGAGCATAGGGCTCAAAATGTTTAGACAAGTACTTTTTGTCAGGACAGAACTCCGTTAAAAACTGAAAGTCCTCTACCTTGGGCCCAACTTCTTTTATGATACATTCCATGTAATTCCATTCCACTTTAGAATCTGAGCCATCTTCTACCATTTGGTGAATTACACGAGCAAAGAACGCCATTTCTGTAAAAATTCGAGAGGCAGAGTTGGGTCTTTTTATCAAGCTCATCAACATTACCGATCGTGTGTTTGGATGGAGGGTTAGTTCCAAAACGGCATCTTCCGTCATATACATGCACACTTCATCGAATGACAAATTGTATAAAGTAAATTCTAGGAGCAAGACGTACTCGAATGATGCTCTCGTTACAAACCGTAAAAGGAGCAGAATGATCTCTTTGAGTATCGGATTTAACAATGAAAGGGGATCTTTATAGGTATATAGAGCTGACTCTGGATGGAACATTGTATTGATATAGGTGTCCACGAGCCTGAGATTTTCACCACCCCAGCCTGACGCTAGATTATGTAGATGCGATATGAGCCTCTCGGTTTTTTCATCCACATCTTCAATGGAATTCATGCACGCGCCTTGATCAATGAACCGTGAGTCCGCCCAGTAAACTGAATCTTCTCGCGCGATCTTACTGTAGTGCACAGATGGAGTAAAGCGACCACCACCGCTGATGCCAATCTAATCGCTTTCCGCCATTCTAATCCAAAAAAGCTCTAATAACAATCAGAGAGTTATTTTGATTGGGCTCTTGTTTAGCTGTGAGTATTTTGTACACCCAATCTTTTCAATTGGGATAGTTTCTCCATTAATCGCACTGCATTACCTTAGTCGATGAGATTTGATCACGTGCCAAAATATCCTAGCTCAAGTTTTCCTCTCAGACTATCCCATTTCAAGGAAAGAAGATTTCCTATAAATTGCTTCGATTTCTCTGTGCCAGCCTCTTTGGCGAGTCACCAAAAGAAGCGCAAAGATCGGCCCATAATTTGCGACCATTCCCGTGCCGATGCGCCTTGGCGCGGGAGATGACCTCCGTCGCTCACGACATTCCGCCACGGGTATCCGCGGAAATCCCCAGAACCCGCGCCGTTTTTTTCTGCCGCCGGCCGAGAAATTACTCAGCCGCAAGTCAAAGTCCGAACTCCGAATGAGATGCTGCCTCTTTAAAATTGATGGTCAATGATATTTGTTCATCGACTTTTTCGCCATAAATGTCTTTGAAAAAGGCATCAATTTTAGTAGCAAGAACTGATTTCGAAACTCAATATTTGCATTCCAATCCTGGTTCCACATCTGAATTCCCCTTTTCTTCTTCTCAATTTATTCTCTGGAATTCCAGTTACCACGGGGCTCACACTCGCGCAAGGGGAATATTGATGTGCCCCTATTTCGTAAGATTTTACCATCGAAAGTTTTTCGCGCTGAACAAGTTCGAAGAATGTGAAAGTATCCCCTTAAATCATCGTTGCTAGTGATTTGCTTATCTCGGTACCTTCAAAGTCTGAACTTTTGAATCAGCATTAATAAAATTTGCCAAAAAGTGTGGCTCACGGGCAATTCAATTTCTCATTTCATAAAAAATTTTAGGCCGGCAAGATATTTGCCCTCCAATGGCGGCCGAAAGATAAGCGCGCACAGTGCGACTCTTAGTCATCGCCCTCTTGACGTCACCCCCACGCTCGGGGCGTCGGAGTTTCGGAGTACGCATCGCTTCCCCACCGCAAATTTCTCGGGGATACATGTCCATGCCGCATATATAAGAAAGATTCCGCCGCTCCCTTGAGAAGGTTTTTTTGAAAACAATAATTATTTTATCAAGCATTTTTCTAAGTCAGAAAATCTTTACAAATTTTAACCTCCGCACATACACCAAACTCCTTTACAAACAACACAATACAATGTCTTCCTTTGCCAAGTTCTTGCAGTTGTCCACCGACGTTTCTGAGCCTTTTGTGATCCCAAATGTCTCTCCAACTTCGCCTCCACTTGGAGCCGTGGATGTTGCTATTCCTGCCTCTCCAGTCTCGGACGCCACCGTGTCGAGAGAGAGATCCATCTCCGTCATTGCCCTCAACTAGACATTTCTAGTGGCGACAGAAAAAAAATAGGATTGTGCCATTGAGTGCACCGGATAATCATGACTGATGAATAACAGGGTTTTGTTTCATTTCTAGTTCTACAGTTTTAGTTAATAAAAGGTTTACGTTTCAGATTCATAAAGAGTATGCTTAATTGTAGCTTTGTCCACGTCTCCAATTTCATCAGCTGGTAATTTCATGTTTGACCAGGGCAATGTGTCCTGAAAGCTGTAAAGAATATTCTACAATTTTGATTGCTTTTGACTTTTTTTATTGTGAATATTTCCAGTTACATAAGCTTATTTATCTAAAACACCTGGTAAAACTCATTGTACTTCTTGGCATAATAAGCAGTCGACACACTTCCCAAGCCTAGTAAAACTAATGGGATCGGCTTGGAGAATTTGGTAGGCACCGATCTCCCGAGACCAGCAGCAAATAATGTAATTGAGCATCCAAGAGCCAACTCCAAACCCCAATCGGCATTCTTTTTCAACAAGTAGCCCGAGTATCCGTAAAGAAGAGCGAAGGTGGTGCCAGCCACCAATGAGGGCATAGATCCTTTACGAAAGTATCCCATGGCGCCGCCAACGGCACATAAGCCAGCAAGGGTAAAAGCAGGATGTTCCATTATGAATAGCAAGAAGAGTATCTGGACGAAAATTCAATCTGATTCCGCTTGTGGGGTACAAGTTTGGTTGACTTAATCGACGAGCGATCCTCGGCCATTTCGGTCACGTGACGAGACCAGATCACGCCATTTTAGTGGCTTAAGAAAACAAATTAAATATAAACTAAAGGTGTCAGAAGAGACGGCATGAAATGAAATTCAATGAAAACTGAGCAGTATTATTAGTTGAAAGAAGGCCAGAGTTTTATCGTAGCATTGAAGATGCTCGAACGCAACTCTGTCTAAGTCTTTCACTGAGGAAGCGCACCATTAAAGAATCTGGCTAAAGCTATTTGAAGGGATGTGAAGATTTCGCTACATTCATCATCGTGTTTGACGCTTCTCGAGTCGTTATTTGAAAAGATGCATAAGCTCATAACCTCAAAAAATTTGGTAAATCTCATTGTACTTCTTGGCGTAGTAGGCAGTCGACACACTTCCCATGCCTAGCAAAACTAACGGGATCGGCTTGGAGAATTTGGTAGCCACAGATCTAATGAGACCAAAGTTTAATAGCGTAATTGAGGCTGAGCATCCAAAGGCCGACTCGAAATCCCAGTCGGTTTTCTTCTTCAACACCGAGTATGCGTAGAGGAGACCGAAGCTGGTACCAACCACTAACGAGGATTTGGATCCTTTATAGAGATATCTTATGCTGCCTCCAAGGGCACCTAAGCCCACAAGATTAAAAGCAGGATGTTCCATAATGAAAATTGAGTCGAATAAAAATGTCAGATAAATTTGTATTTAGAACACTCGTCATTCTGTATTCGTCATAGAGCCACCCCCAACCACTTTAATCACGTGATCAGACCAGATAACGTCATCTTAGTAGCTCACGAAAAAGATACTCAACAAAAACTTGCGGTACCGAGAAAAAATCAAAAGAAATCATATCCAATGAGATTTCAAAGTCTGAATGATGTCCTAAGAGTAAGCTCTGAGAATTTCATTGGCACAAAATATGACGGAAATTCTTGGTGATCGTGGACGGTTTTTTATGAGAATACGCGAGAAAACTTGTGAAAAAAGGGGGTACAAAAAAGCATCGTAACATGCTCTGGACGAAATTCAAAAGCAAATTTCATAAACTTTTTTCGTTAAATAACTAAGTTCACAAAAATAAAATCGAAAATTTCTTTATCCCACATCACATGCCCAAGTTCTCCTTTCTCCGTGTCCCGCTTTCCGTTCTTCAACCCGGCAACAGGCGCGCGCCAGTTGCATACACTCTGCCAAACAGCGATGTGCGACGTTGATTCGCGTGTTGCGAAAAAGTCAATTGAGGCAGATAAAACGACTAATTATGAATGCACTCTTTTTATTCGAATAAAAATTAAAAAAAAACTTTTTTGCTTTCTCTTCTTTCTTTTAATCCTCACAGGTAATTCTCTAACCAATATGGGAATAAAATCCTCTGTCTGCCGGGCGTCCTGCAATTGGCGGCGCGTCCGGCAACAGGATGGCCTTGGTGTCGAGCGCACTGGACCCACGGCGCTCGCCCGCTCGCTCGACAAAAAGCGAGTTGGCTGTGTCGGGATAGGCGAGGCAAGGAGAGGGCAGGGGTTCGAAAAAAATTAGCACTTGGTCCACCACAAAAAATTCCCACATACCACTATCCCCGCCACCGCCAGCTCAACACTGCTCACCGCCCATATATCTCGCGTTGCTGATCTGTCTATTGAAAGGTGATAGATTACCATCTCAACCCACTAGGCCTATACTAAAGAAGCATCATGAATCTACTGTCATTACTCCTGGAGCCCACACCCCAGATCCCCATGGCGCTGAACGGTCGTGACTCTCAATATACGGACCCATCGGCTGCCCTGGCTCATACCGATAATGGAGGTCTGATGCCGGTTGACGCCAATGGCACCGCTGCCTCCAGTGTAGACACTGTAAGCAATGGTACAAACGGTCACGTGGCCAATGGTGTTCCAGATGGTTCCCTCGTAGCCAAAGATACCGCAAGCGAAGCGTACCTTCGACACTTCGAACGAAGGACCAACGCCATCAATCGCCTTGATCAGATTGTTGCCGCAGCAGAAAACATTAAGGCGCTTAGCTCCGAAACCGCAACCCTTCGACACAAACTCGCTGCTACCGATGATCTCGCCTCCAATTACGTTGATCGCGTTACCGTAGAAGAGCTTCTTCTGCACGACTCAGGAGCGCCGCCCAATACCGCCCTTGATCTAGGACTGACACGCAATTCAATCAATGAGCCGCCGGTTTTCGACCGTGCAAAGTTTTTGGAGACTCAGGCTCGGGCATATTTGGAAAATGGTTTGCAGCCAGCACTGAACTTGAGCTTATCCGCAAAAAAACAGGCTCGTGCGCTGAAACGGATGAGCCCTAGTGATAACGCCGATCCAAAACGACGCAAGACTGAATTGGAACAACTAGAAGATTCCTCGACAATCCTCTTCGACAAGTCGCGTGCGCGTGATGCAAAAGAATCGGGCCGACTCAAAATCAAGCTTTCACTTAAAGAGTATAATGCGAAAATCGCACCTGCCCCTGACTCGGCAGAAGCGAGCCTCTCGAAGGACGCCAAGGCCTCATCGGGCAAACCACGGGAAATGAAATCAATCACCAAGCAATACGATAACACTTTTTTCGCAATTTGGAAGGATATGTCTCGTAAAGACGGCCCGAAAGTGTCGCGGTTGATGATGCAGCTGAATCAGGCGCGTTTAATCAACATGCGGAAAACTGCCGTGCTTGCGTCTAGGGAAGCGAAACGGTGGCAGATGAAAAGTAATAAAAACCAAAAAGATCTCACTACGAAAGCTAGACGCGCGATGCGTGAAATGTTCAATTTCTGGAAACGAAACGAGCGTATTGAGCGTGAGGCCCGCAAGAAACACGAGAAAGACTTGATCGACAAGGCTAAAAAGGAAGAGGAAGACCGCGAGGCCAGACGTCAATCAAGAAAGTTGAATTTTTTGATCACACAAACGGAACTCTACTCGCATTTCATTGGTAAGAAAATCAAGACTGATGAGATCGAGGGCGCCGACGCCGATCCGCGGTTCAAAGATAAAACGGTAAGTCATTTAGACAAATACCACGGTGTCGAGGGAAAACAGACGGACATCAATTCTCTAGATTTCGATAGTGAAAATGAAGAGGAATTGCACAAGGCCGCTGCCGCCAATGCACAGAATGCATTGAACAGTGCTCGGTCACGTGCTGAGACCTTCGATGGCAACGACAACGACAACTTTAAGAATCCAGACACCAACGGCGAGGAGATGAATTTCCAAAACCCCACTATGCTTGGTGACTTGCAAGTAGAGCAACCAAAGATGTTGAAATGTACATTGAAGGAGTATCAAATCAAAGGTCTCAACTGGTTGGCCAACTTGTATGAGCAAGGTATCAACGGAATTTTGGCCGATGAGATGGGATTGGGTAAGACGGTACAGAGTATATCGGTGTTGTCGTACTTGGCCGAGAAGCACAATATCTGGGGACCTTTTCTCGTGGTCACGCCGGCATCAACATTGCACAATTGGCAGCAGGAAATATCCAAGTTCGTCCCGGGTTTCAAGGTTCTTCCTTATTGGGGAAACACCAAAGATCGTAAGATTCTCAGAAAGTTTTGGGACAGGAAGAAACTCAGGTACGGAAAAGATGCCCCTTTTCATGTTTTGGTCACCTCCTATCAATTAGTGGTTGCTGATGCCGCTTACTTTCAAAAAATGAAGTGGCAATACATGATTCTTGACGAGGCGCAAGCCATCAAATCCTCGCTGTCTTCGAGATGGAAATCGTTGTTGAGCTTCTCGTGTCGTAATAGATTGTTGTTGACCGGTACTCCTATCCAAAACTCCATGCAAGAATTATGGGCGTTGTTGCATTTCATTATGCCATCTTTATTCGATTCTCATGACGAGTTTAGCGACTGGTTCTCGAAGGACATCGAAAGCCACGCGCAGTCAAATACCCAGCTCAACGAAGAACAACTCAAACGTTTGCATGTGATCTTGAAACCATTCATGTTGAGACGTGTAAAGAAAAATGTGCAAAGTGAATTGGGCGATAAGCTCGAAATTGATATTCACTGTGACTTGACCAATAGACAGAAAAAGTACTACCAAATGTTGAAGTCGCAAATCTCTTTAGTTGATTTGCTTTCTGGTGGTGGAAATGACGATAGCAATCAGTCATTGATGAATTTGGTCATGCAATTCAGAAAGGTTTGTAACCACCCTGATCTTTTTGAGAGAGCTGATGTCCATTCCAGTTTTGCGTTCGGAATTTTTGCCGAGACGGGATCTTTCTTGAGAGAAACGGATCTTGAGATGTCTTATACTTTACAGAACTCAATCAGCTTTGACATTCCAAAACAAATCTACAATGATTTGCTTGTTCCAGGAATCGAGAATACTGTCGGGACCAAACGCAAACTTTTGGAAAAATTCAGCATTTACAACCCCGAAAACGTTTTGGATGACAAGCTCCACAATTTCAGCTGGCTTAATTTCACAAATACATCCCCTGGTGAATTGAAAAAGCTCTCAACAAAAAATGTTCTTCAAAGAGCAATCGACAAAAGAGAATATTCTGACATCAACTACAGCCGCTTGAACCGCCTCAAGTACATTTACGATGACGACATTCTTCCTCAGCACAGCCGGCTCCTCATCAGCGACTACGAAAACGATTACTGTATCGCGAGTAACAGTGAGCATTTGACCGCATTGCAGTCGATCCCACTGAAGATTTATGAGGAAATGTACTTGAACGTTCAGCAACCAGCAGCAAAGCCAGTGGCAGTAGCTGCTCCTATCGATGTCAATTGTAGCAATTATGCCTTCACACAAAACTTGAACTCCGCTTTATTCGATTCCGAGATCAAATCGAGTCTTTTGCCGCTCACTCTCAATGAGGAACTCCGTTTAATGCAGCAAAAGACACCTCTCTCACAGTATCCGAAGAGCGACATGCTTCCTGCGCCCATCAGCAAGCTCCAAGGATACTCAAATATCAGAATGCCTCTGATGAACAGATTCATTACGGAATCGGGTAAATTGGCTAGACTAGACAAACTTCTCGACGAACTCAAACAAAACGATCACAGAGTATTAGTGTACTTCCAAATGACAAAGATGATGGATCTTATGGAGGAATTTTTGACCTACAAGCAACACAACTACATAAGATTGGATGGATCATCGAAGTTAGAGGACAGAAGAGATTTGGTTCACGATTGGCAAACAAAGCCGGAAATCTTTGTGTTTTTGTTATCGACAAGAGCAGGTGGATTGGGTATTAACTTGACTGCTGCTGATACCGTTATCTTCTACGACTCTGACTGGAATCCAACCATCGATTCGCAAGCTATGGACAGAGCGCACAGATTAGGACAGACCAAACAGGTCACTGTGTATAGACTCTTGACCAAAGGAACCATCGAGGAGAGAATGCGTGATCGTGCAAAGCAGAAGGAACAGGTACAACAGGTTGTAATGGAAGGCAAGGCTACATTTGCCAAGAAAAAGGAGGACTCTGCCAATAAGAAGAAGGATGTTGCGTTCTTGCTTTTGGGTGGTGGTGACGATCTGATGGAAAGTGAGAGCCCCGAAAGTCTGACACCCCGGGGTGAGCCCATGACCGATGCTCTTGAAGCAATGTATCACGAGGGAGAGCCTGAATTTTCAGGCACCATTACTCCGGCATGAGATTTTGCAGGCGTCTAGATCTCCTTTCATATGTAGAAGTTTATTGATATATATAAATATGCTGAAGGATCACCTCGTCGACTTGGAATTAAGGGCTTTTTCAAGTGTGTGCAAGAACTGAGTATTCATCGAAGTCCGACCAAATGGTTCTTCATTTTCAGGAATTGTACAATCCTCCGTCGTTTCAGACTCCGATGATTTGCGCCTAAGTTCATGATTCTCACTTTCGAGATTGTAAATTCGCGCTAGGCTCTCTTCGAGCTTTATGGCTAGCTCAGCCTTGGACATGCTGCCATCACCATTTTCAGACAAGAACGCAGTCTTTGGTCCATTGTCATCCTCGTCGGTTGTCACCTGAGTTGACGCAATGAGATCCGAAAATCCAGACACATTTGAGTTGTTTGACGCGAGTGAAAAGCGATTTGGTTTTCTGGTCAATGCGTCGAGAGCAGACTGATTATAGCTTTCATGATTTGACGTATTCTTTTCATTGGCCGGCCTCTTCTGCGGATCACCTGAAACTGTCACGATTCCTAGCTGTAAGCCCGTCGACACTCGCTGAGATCGCTTTTCGTATTTCATTGACTGGTGTCTGTCAATGGGCAATGAGTGGCGATTCTTGGAGCTTTCTGATAGTGTGCGGAATGCTTTGAGGCTGAACGGAGGTTCGCTAGTTTGTGAATGTCGCTGTGAATTCGAATCGGAGGATCTACGCGAGTTGTGCTGGAAGTTTGTCTTGAAGTCCGCATTGTATCCATCCAAGCAGCGACCGAAAATTTCCACACAAGACTTCAATTCGCTTTCAAACAGACGAAATATACTAAGTCGCTCATCGTGTTCTTCGGCATTATCAAGATTTGCAATTGACCGGCTATATTTCTTGAAAAACCTTAGATTAACGACGACGTTTTGTAATTTGTCTAGAAGCCCATTGAGTTCAAGTTCAGAGGTGTTGATCAAGCTTGGGGCAGGATCGGAAACATGAGCTTTATGGGACCGCAAAATGTCGTCATTGGCGTAGTCTGCCGCCTGCGATACTTTGTGAAGCTGCTTGAACTTGCTGTTCAACGATAGTAATTGATCGAGAATGGCTGTGTGGGTACTGAAAGCTTGCTCAAGAGCTGCTTCTTTATGTAAAGGCGAGACGTAGCCGGGCAATGTTTTGACGTCAAGGTTGTACTTATCGAAAAGAGTTAAAAGAAAAAAATTGTGTTCGGGGGTGTCATGAATCGTTAAGAGTTGGCAAACGAGGAATCGTCGATGAGTATTGAACAATGCCGATTTCTCGGTCAAAGATTCGAGCGAGACTGCATCCTCGGAAGTTGAATCCATCGCTTGGCAAATAGTGCTTATGGCCACATTATTAACTTGGCAATATTTCTCGAGTAAAGTCCCATTTGAAAATGGCAATAGCTCGCGGATCGAATGCTTCAAGTTAAGTATGAGGCAGGAAAGAATTGTGTTTAAGTGATTCTTGAGAGCACTGGCGTGAGACTCCGTCTCCTCCAGTGTTTGATCTGGTTGCTGACTGAGAAAACTGAACATCTCGTTTTCCTTCAACGATATCATGTGCGCAATGAGTGCTTTGTTGATATGGCAATTGGCAATTATGAAATCGTCGAGACGCCGTAGAATTCTGGACGCTTCAATGGCGGCTCGTAGACGCTTGCATCGCATAACACTGGTTGAGATAATGAGAAGAATCTTAAAGGGACTGATGAACGACCTTCGGTTCTTGCCATGTGGTGACTTAAGCAAGTAAATGATTAAACTGATGGTGTTGATAAGAAGCATTGGGTTATGCAACTGTTGAGGAAGATGCAACAGATACTTTTTGCTGACGACATTTAACAGCGTAGCATCGATACCTAGATGATTCTTCAATTCGATAGAATGATCATTTTGTTCCGATCTTCGCATCAGAAGCAAATTGCTGAGCGCATGCTCATTTTTCGAGAGCACAAGCGCTTCGTCTAAAAGATTCGAAAGCACTAAATTGTACTTGAACTTTTCTGTGGTCAGTGCTTGTGTAGGTTTTGTACTGAGATATTTTGCAATGAATTTACCAAAATTTTCCGTGGTCGAATAATAAACTGAATTATGCCGTAGCTTGGATTGATTATCGGAAAAGGCTACGCCTGATCTATAAGTATCTGATCCATGATCGACAGAATCCCCCAGTTGTATGCTAAAATCCCTGATTTTCGCCGGCTGCGAGAACTCGCTGGTACTGACAGAGTCATATCTTCTACGAATCGGCCCCAAATCTTCGATTCCCCAGTCAGCCTCCGCGGGTGAATAATTCATTTCGGAGGTTACTAAATGAATGCAGTCTGCATCGATTGAGCGCAATTTGTCACGAGATCACGTGGAATAGAAATCAAGTTAGAGGTTAGTGTATTGTCGAGGTTGATCGTGAAAAAAAGATGAGTATTCGAAAGGTTTGAAAAAGTGGAGCTCGATGAAATGAAATGATGCTTGAACTGATGATCCCTAAATCAAAGATCTGGCGCTGATTCTCGTACTGTGTTGTCCCTGGCCAAAATGAGTGTCAACTTCAGGTGTGTTCGAATATTTTGGAAGATTGGATTCGAAAATATTCACGATGGGCTCAAAAGTTCTGCATCAAGGTGAATGAGAAGATCCCCAGATTTGAATATGATATCTTTGTTTTGTTTTCGGATCGCGCGTTCGCCTGTGCGCAGACTGGGACCACATACCCTATTTGGAACAGTGCTCTTTCTAATATATCTACAACAAAAATATTTTTTAGAAATCGTGATATTTTTAGTTTAGAAACATAAATCCTATGAATTATCGGACATATTTCATAAATGGCTCAAAGTGAGCGAAGTTCAAAATCCAATGGAAGTCACGTCATAACTGAACTTTTGGCGGTCTTCGAAGGGAAGCATAATCTACACTCGAGAAATGACTACCTGAGCAGGTTTAATAAACACAGTATCAATTTTTCCTAAAGTCCATTTCAATCACACTTCTAGCTCAATCTCCAAGCTCGACGGTCGCAATTTGTCCAGCATGGGAATCGTCATGCATATAGGTCAAAAGGGCCTTAATAATGTCGTCCCTTCTTCTCCTTTTCTGTAAATAATTCTTTTGACTCGGTAAACGCAATCTGCAATGTCTTTTTGCGAGTCATCTCCAAAAAAAATAGTCTTTTTCAAAAATTGGCAATTCTGAGCCTCAAACATCTATTCTGAGAATTACAATGCAAGGGGCCTGAATTTATGGTGGCTTGAAGAAGCATTTCATCGTTCAGCTCGAGTATTGTGAATTACGGTGTTTTTATGAATATTAGCAAGTGAAATATTTGATCCACATTGGGCTATTCGATCACTTTTAATATGGTCTCGTAAAATTTTATCACTTATAAAGCCAATAACGAAACTAATCGACTGAACAATGGAGGCACTAAACTGGAAGTCATTCTCGAAGCCAGTTTTGAATACATGTAGGCGCCCTTTATGGAGAAATTTACTCAAAAAAAATAAAAGGAGACACAAGAATTTCTCAGATAAAGACTGAGGTTTTAATTGAGGTTCTAGTTTGCACAATTAAATGGAATGTCAAAAGTGTTTATTAAGTGCTATCGTCCATGAAGGGAGAATCTACCCCCGTGTAATTGCCCATCATTATGAGCATGCGCCCAAAATAAATTTGATAAATGAATTTCGTCGTCCTCTTGCACCGAAGCTCTAATCCAAAATTTGTACGATCTATCGAATTCTTTAGTTTGTATGATCAGAGAGGAACCGACATTGGCGCCTCCGGAAAGAAGTCACTGCCGTCGGCTCCAAACCCATAATTTGACCCCATGCGGAAGTTTCCTTGCCCCATGTCCATTGCCTGAATGTGCTCCTCGCCGCCTAAAAATGGCATCCCCGTATTCATGTCTAGGCCAAAACTTGGGCCCATCAACCCATCTCCTGGCCCTGCACCGCCGTCAATCATGCCCGCATGATCACCATTCTTTTCGACATAGTTATGTGGCGCATACATGTCGGCAGCACCTCCTAATTCTGCACCATTCGCCATCGGGCCCATTGTGTCGAAAGAAGGCTCATTCGGAAGCCCGAGTCCGCCATTTACGTACATGTTAGTGCCCATCATATCGTCTAAAAACATCGAGTCAGCAGGATTACCCATGAAGTCGCTTGCTTTCCGCATGACCAGGGAGTTTTCGCCCTGGCCGCCCATATTTATGTTCACCGGGAAGTTTACCCCACGTCCGGGGTTTATAAATGTCTGTTGCATCGGCATCATATTACCAGGGCCACCTACGCCTGGGTGCAGTCCTGGCGGTTTATGTTGCTGAAGCATGAATTGCTGCTGCTGTTGCTGCTGAAGTAATAGCTGTTGTTGAAATAGTTGCTGGCGCTGTTGTTCATGCAGCGCCATCTTTGGACCACCGGGCACTCCGTTGATGCCATTTGGACCCGCGGGATTTCCCGGTGGCATAATTTGTGGTCCTGGATGTGCCATAGCTGGATTATGTCCAGGGTCCGGAGCAAAATTATTCATCGCGAGTTGATTCGCACCCCAGTTTGGAGTTGGCGCCGATACTGGCTGTGGAGTCGGCTGCTGCGCCTGCTGGGGTGCCCTGGGTGCGGGCTTCGCTGTTGAATTACCACGTCCGTTAGCATTACTCGATGTGTATCCGGCTACTCGCGGCACCACCAACGGAGCCATTCCAGGGAGAAGGATCGGCAGCCCCTTCAGAGTTTTCCCCTGTCCCAGCAGACGCCGCAGCGCCTTCGCACGCGGCTTTGGCTGTGGCCGGAGCATTGGGGTGGTCTGCTGCAGCGATGGGCCCAGATTCGACGCAGTTGCGGGAGCGGGATTCTCACGGGTATTATTGGGGATTTTGAATTGCTGTTGTCTAGGTATCGCGTTCATTGCGGCGTTGGCGCTCACAGGGTCGCCCCAATTCATCATCGGCATGCCGTTGGGAAGCTGAGGGGGAAGACCCAGGTTATTTTGGGAATTCAATAGCATACACCACCATCCAAAAAGCGGTAATTCGGAGGTGTGGTCTGAGCTTTTCACATGAGCTTCTTTCATCAACGCGTTTGCCGTCTGTGTACATCCGTTTTGCACTAGATACTCATGAAGATATCCGAGGAATTCTTCTCGCGTCCCTCGAGGGGCATTATCGCGCTCGGTGAATTCGTTCATTGATTAGAGGCGGATCTGTCTATATTCCATCTGAATCGGAGCCACAGCGAATGTGATTAAAATAAAGCAAACAACCTGTAAATTGTTAAGGCGCCGTCAGCGTTGTCCACAGGTCCTGATGATAGTTGAGGGCGCGGGGTTTTGATGATGACCGCCCCGATAACGCTGATGAGAATAAGCAATATTGATTGTCGCCCAGTACTAACCAGATTGAGTGAAAACTGAAAAAAAGCGATTCGAGGTTTTGTCAAAAACAACTGGATGTTTTCTGTTTTTTTTTTTTTTTTCCAGCGGCGATTTCAGATCGTTAATCGATGGAACGAAAAAGAAACTAGGGCTGCTTGCAATCAGGCGCGCTTCTCGCCAAGGTTTCTGGCCCGGAGCCTCTACGATTTCGTCGGCGGCGCCGTGTTGGAGCTGTGGCCGGGATCGCGATTTGCCTGGTGCACGGGTCTAACACTAGTGATAAGCACATGACTGCGACTGCGAACGCCGCGACTTCGGCCAACTATTTGCTGCAGCTGCCGTGCCAGACAATAAACTTCATTTGTGCGCAGGAAATGGCCATTGTTCTATGGATCGGGCAAGGCTATATTCAGTAAGAGGCGCAATTTCTTGAATCCTCTTCTTCTTTGATTGGCCCCGCCTGGTGCACTCAGCCTTCGAAAAATCGCCTTTTGGGGTAGCGCCGCAATGCAGTCGCGGCGCGTAAGCATATATATGGGGATGATGAAAATACCATTCAAATTATTTAATATCTGCCCATTTTTTTTGAGTAAGGTCTCACTCTTGTAGCGTGAACTCGATCATTCGACATGAAAGAATCAAAAAGTTTGTATTTATCGTTTTTGATCAGACAGGGGATTGACTGGAGCCAGATTGACGCCCGCACTTCCACCAATCAGGGGTTGTCGGTGTCCCCTACCTCGTTTTCCGATTTGAGCGGTGTTCTCAGATTTAGGGTTACAGATTCCATTGTTTCGCGCTGAAAACTCACGAATCATCGCACCCTCTATTGTTTTTCGCCCCGACTTACTTTTTGCGACGTCGCTATTGTTTCCACGACTCCAAATTCTAGAGTTTGTCTTTGTGTGCAGGACTTTACGTCATCCGCCCCAAATATTATTGAATGATCAGAAGGGACAATAAAAATTGGGTAAGAAATATTTACTGTTCTTGTGATGATAATTGATTACCAGCTCATTTGAGGTTCTTTGAGTTTCGCACGACATCTATCGTCGCATGCTTGATTGAAAGATTTGCTTTGTTCAGTGGGTTTTCATAAAATGCAACCTAGAATACTTTTTGAAAGTGGTGAATCTGGCCCTTGGAGGGCCGGAGGGATCATTCTGCCATGCTACATTTCTGTCTTTCAAAAATCTAGAGCATCATCAGCATGATCAGCATGATCTCACTTGCAGCTGCAAATGTTATACCTTTGCATAGTATTCGACACGGTAATGGTGAACCAATCATGAATTTACGACCATGCCGGTATCCCGAACTCAATCTAAATGGAAATTCAAACTTGCCACCAAGCAAAAATTGAACCAGTTATATGAGGTAAGACATGTCCGTCCCAAAGCATCAAGAAGGCCATTGTCTACTCTTTCCCGAGGTTTTATTCAAGACTGATTGGTACGTTTCAATGTCAATTCATACTTATCTATATTCCCTTGCAAAAGTACCTACAACTTCGTGCCCAAGTTCACGTGTACGGCCTTGGCCTCAGTGTACATCTCCAAACCGTACTCGCCCAACTCTCTACCAATACCCGACATCTTGACACCACCAAAAGGCACGTGCACATCGGAGTCGTTGGATGAGTTGATCCAAATTTGACCAGACTGGATGTCGGCGGCCATGTTGTGCGCAACAGTGATGTCCTGAGTGAAGATGGCGGCACCCAAACCGTACTCAGTGGCGTTGGCCAACTCGATCGCCTCCTCGTCGGTAGAGAACACACCTACGGATACAACAGGACCAAAAATCTCCTCCTTGACGACCCTGAAGTGGGGCTTGACATCGGCGAAAATGGTTGGCTGCACGTAGTAACCCTTGGAGAAGTCGCCATCGATGTTGGCGTCACCACCCAAGATGACTCTGGCACCCTCCTTCTTTCCGATATCGAGGTAGCTCAAAATCTTCTCGTAGTGCTGCTTCGACACCTGAGGGCCGACAACGGCTTCATCGTCGAAAATGTGGCCTTGCTTGTATTCGGCAGTGGTGTGTTTGGCAAGTTCCTCCAAGAACTTCTCGTAGACAGACTCGTGGACATAGATTCTCGAGGTGGATGTACATACCTGACCCTGATTGGCGAAAATACCGAACGCGGCCCATTTCACCGCCTGCTCAAGATCAGCATCGGCACGCACAATGAATGGCGACTTACCACCACACTCCAAAGTCACGGCCTTCAAGTTGGCGGTGGCCAATTGCTGAACGATACGACCGGTGGCAGTCGAGCCAGTGAAGGCGACCTTGTCGACGTCTAAGTGAGATGCCAACGCCTTTCCTGCAGTCGAGCCAAGACCAGAGATAATGTTAACCACGCCAGGTGGGAAACCAGCCTTCTTGAACAAAGTGGCGAAGTATAAGATAGACAATGGCGTTACCTCGGATGACTTCAAAATGACAACATTACCAGCAGCCAAAGCAGGGGCCAACTTCCAAGCAGCCATGAGCAATGGATAATTCCAAGGAATGATCTGGGCGCACACTCCGTAAGGCTCGTGCACAGTGTAGGCCAACTTCTTTGGGTCCTGGAAAATGAGCTTACCCTGAACTTTGTCGGCCCAGCCGGCGTAGTATCTGAATACATTGATCACCTCCTCGACGTCGTAGAAGGCATTGAGCGTTCTGGTCTTACCCGAGTCCCATGCCTCCATATCGGTAAGAAGGTCCAATTCCTCGCGCAAAATGTCAACAAGCTTGAAAAGAAGATTGGCTCTCTCAACACCAGAAGTCTTCTTCCACGTCTTGAACGCAGCACGGGCCACAGCCACAATATCGTCAATGTCCTCTTCCTCAGCGGCGTAAACAGAGCCGTTGATCTCGCCAGTCGAAGGGTTGATCGAGTCAATGGTCTTACCCGACTTAGGCTTGATGAACTCGTTGTTTACGAACAATCCGGAGGGCTGAATGAACTTCTTGCCACTTGGCAACGTAACCTCGTATTCCAATGGAAGAGACATTTTTAGTAATGGGGAAATAAATATTCAGGGGGAATTCAGTGTCGAAAAGAATTACTTCCAAAAAAAGAAAAAAAGAGAGCTTTTCTGTTTTGCAAAAATAAGAATTCTGAAGGAAGCGGCCGATATTTCAATGGGAAGCCTCCCGGGTATCATTGGCGAATCGGCGCGTTATCGTCCCCGTCTCATTCCCCCGCGCATCCCAATGCGGCAGGTGGTGACGGAATCTGCGAATCGAATTGGCGGATTCGGGCGGGCACACAGTCTCGCGCCTGCACAATGTTCTCACGGCTGATGACCACGCCGATCTTACAATTTCTCGAGGTACAAGTATTACGAAGATGAGGAAAGGTAATGAGTGCAAATTCGTATTCGTATTGTCGAACGGAATGAATTTGGGAAGCACTTCAACAGAAGTCACTCTTTTTCTTGGCGTGTAAATTGTTAATGAAAAAGCGCGTTGGCATTCGCGCGACGGAATCTTGGCTGTGGCGCCGCTCTTATCTTTCGCCAACCGTTGTGGTTCCCGCTAAAATTCTCATCACGTTGTTAGGCACTCTTGTACGATTGTTGAGTAATTGGAAAATCACATGGCAAATACGTGGGTTGCGCTTAATTTCTGAACGTATTCTGACCTTGAATCCGGCTTGTTGAAGACCTCGACTCTCAATTAATAGGAGGCTCGATTTGCCCGATCGGCGGGCTTATCGAGCATATCAGGCCTCTTGACGGCCGCCCCAAATTTAAATGCAGTATCGTTTCCCCTATTCGAAAAAGTATTTGATCGAAATCAATCTTATCGAGATATTTTTCTGACTCGAGATGCTAAAAACTTTAGTTATCTCGAGTAAGACGTTCACCTTTGGACGCCCTAGTTGGGGTATTCGCAATCTTTTGAAGTGCTACTTAAAAAACCTTCACGAGGTAACGATCATTAAAGAATCAAAAAACCTTATCTCATTTTTATACTTTCAAAATTTAAAACAGATGAATGTGTGGAATCAAGGCTTTGTTTCTAAGGACATGCTGCATCTGTCCAATTGGAGATGCCGCCCTCGAATTTTATCCCAAAGCGGAAGCGCGAAGCGAGTCCGCACAAGTTATTGGTCTGCCTAAAAAAGCGAGTTATTACCAAATCTTCGAGTCAGGGCATACTCTAAGACAATTGATTTTCTAGAATTTCACTCACTCAAGAGCTTCGTTCCTTTTTGCCCATTTGCAATGAAAAATCAACCCTCGTCTATGCAAAAGCTATCCCACATGAATATCAGGAATATCAGACCAAGCCTTATTCCCACGTAATTTGGTGTGCAACTGGCCTAGAATTTTCTTTAATTTTATTAATCATTTTCCCTCAATCTCGAAGCATGACTTTACCACAAGAGTCAAGAGTCCTACCGAGTTACGACCCAAAATTTGACGAAAGCTGCGCTCTTGCCGGGCCGGTTCTCGCCTTCATCATTTAACGAGCGAGATTTTTTTTGATTCACTATCCAATAAATGCATTTCGTGTAATCTCCCTTGTCTTTGAAGGATTCGTTCCTTTTTGTGTTTTTCCCACAGCCATGGCAGCTGAGAGCCGTACGAGGCATTTTGAACGCCCTTGGTGCCGCACTTCCAAGTGGGGAAGGTCGGATTTGCATAAATAGGCTAAATAAGAGACGGAAAAAGAAAACCGCTTTTTGTTCTTGTCAAAATTCTTGGAGCACATTTTGAGTGAAATCGCCAGCCAAAGCATTTTTAGTAAAGCAAACTTTATCTGGCGAACTATTTACCCAAGTCTCGCCACCCTCGTATCGCACCGCGTCTGACTCAGACCCTGTGACTAATTTCAGTTCTTTATCAATTGTTTCCATCTCCTTCTACCACCCAGACATATATAATCATCACCGCGGACCAATTGTTTTGAATTGAATCATATTTCGCTCACGGAAAATAAAAATATTTCTACCATGTCACTTGATCTCTCCGTGTTTAACGAGACTCCTAGCTCCAACGAGTTCAGAAGCGATACCTTTACCACGCCCACCCCCTCGATGGTGGCCGCATTAGCCACTACTACGCTTGGTGATTCTGTATACAATGAGGACGACACCACAAAGAAATTGGAGGCTAAAGTGGCCGCCCTTGCTGGCAAAGAAGCCGGACTCTTCTGCGTCTCGGGCACTTTGCTGAATCAAATCGGTTTAAGGACAAATTTGTTCCAGCCGCCTCATGCGGTTCTCTGTGACCATCGTGCTCATGTCTTCTCTCACGAAGCCGGTGGTTTACCCACCTTGTCGCAGGCAATGGTGCACCCAGTCATTCCAAAAAACGGTGTTCACTTGACTCTCGAAGATGATATTCTCCCCAATTACGTGCCGGAGGATGGCGAGATCCATGGCTGTCCTACGAAAGTGATTAGTTTGGAGAACACGTTGCACGGAATGTTGTTCCCTATCGAGGAAATCAAAAAGATCTCGGCGTTTTGTAAGAAAAACGACGTGCGCCTTCATCTCGACGGCGCCCGTTTATGGAACGCATCGGCAGAAACCGGTATATCAATTGCTGAATACTGCTCCTACTTCGACTCGGTCTCGCTTTGCTTGTCAAAAACTCTCGGTGCGCCGATTGGATCTGTGTTGGTTGGTCCAAGAAAGTTTATCAACAAAGCCAACCATTTCAAGAAACAAAACGGTGGTGGAATCAGACAGGCGGGTTTACTTGCACTGATGGCAATCGTTGCCATAGATGAAAACTTTCCTAAATTGAAAAAAACTCATCAGCAGGCAAAAGAATTGGGTGCATACTGTGAGCTGCTTGGTGCCGTTCTAGAACATCCCGTGCACACAAACTTCGTTTTTATTAATTTCTCTGCGAGCAAGATGAACCCCAAGTTCTTTCTCGATGCTTGTGCGAAGCGTAACCTCAAGGCCTTTGGCGGCAGAATCGCCATACATTACCAGGTTCTGGACGAAGCTTTGGGTAATATGAAAGAAGCCATCCGTGAGACCATGGAAGAAGCCAAGAAAAATCCCTTTGATGAAAAAGCTTCTCTTAGCTTATACGGTGCTTTTGGAGACGACCAGTAAACTTGGTGTGCGATTGAAAAGACAATCTTCGAGCAGACCTAAACCCACCGCAGATTAATTTGAATGAAATCAGCAAAGCGGGCATAACAATTGGAGAAAATTATATACAGACACAAAAGGTAATAATCATAAAAGTTTACAAGGGATATCTGTATATCGATTCCGATTTTAAACAAGAATTCATCACTGTCATGTAGCGGAGTACAATGAAAGGTTCGAGTTAAATTTTTCTCACATTGATCCAAAGACCGTTTACATGAGATCTTTATGGTTTTAACATGAACATTGAATCAAAAACCTAGCTCGATGGCATCGATCGATTTTTCAAGAAGATTTGTGCCACTATATGAACAGTAAATCCGCGCGTTCGCATTCACACCATGTGCCGACCCCGAAACCAGATTTCCTCCACCGTAAATTTATCGACCATACATGGATTCATGGCCACGGCTCCAATTACAGGGAAATGAGCCCAAAACCTTAATTTTCACTGCTTCTCTGGCCAGCGATGATATTCGTCACCTTCTCAACGACGACTTCACCTTTGAGCTTTGTCTTCGTAAGTTCTCGCTTGAACAGCAGCTCCGGATTCGTAACGTCAAACATGATCGCATTAAGGCCCTCTGTCTCACGATTTTAACTCATGTAGCACTTAACTACGTGATTTTCTCTGTTGGAATCTCTCAGCTGTTTGATCCGTTCAAGGAATTGCCGATTACGTTCGGCGAATATGGCAAGCCACAGTTGGAGTTGGAGGATGCTAAAATCCAATATAATTTGTCGACTTCAGAGGATATCTTGGCCATTGTTATACAAATAAATACTTCAACTCCAGTAGGAATCGATCTCTCGCATGAGTGGCAGCATGGGGTAAACGAACTTAATTTTGAGGATAAATTTAGGGACGCGTTTGCTCCTCGAGAGTTAGAGCAACTTGCCAATATCGAGGACTTGGCAAAGCGCTACTTATTTTTCAATCAACTATGGACATTAAAAGAGTCATTTACCAAGTTTGTCGGATGCGGGTTGAACATTGAACTACCCAGTATCAGTTTCGACGCCAGCCCTGGAATTATAAGTCCCGTAAAACCGTCTATGATTCCCCTTGCCCATTACAAGAAATACGAGCTACTGTGGCAAAAAGGCATTACTGTGGATTACCTGAAGCTCGATTTAAAATTCACCAGCAAGATATCAGAGGCTCCTATTTTTTGTCAATCCAGTGTGCTTCGCAGGGGATGCTTGTTACCTGTTTATGTATCGATCGTGAGTCAAATTGATATGGACAATTTAGAGACATTTGACTTCAATTTGGCTACTATAACAGAATACATCGTCAATAAGTAGTGAATTTGACCCGCCATGAAATCGAATCGTCAATTATCAAGCAGCTGCGGTGGTACAGGAACCATTTGTTGAGTAGAATTCCGATATATGTAAAACGTGAAAGTGCCCGTACTGATGACGGAAAGTGTTGGAAGTTCAAGTCATATTGACCTCTTGGTGGAATTTTCGACAAGAATATTAAGGTAACGTATGGAGGTATGAGGACCCAATCTACAATATTTACAAGGTAATAACCTAGCATTCAATATGATGACGATAAGTCATGTAATTGGGATGATCTTTTCATTTGTAATGCCGATTTTCAACAAGACCATTTGGTAACTATTTCCTACCAGTAATGATTGGAGCAGTTGATATGGTATTTGCAAAATTAAAGACCGCTAATTTCTGATGTTTACCACTTGCAATAGTACTTGTGTATTATGGCACCTGTTAATAATCAGAAATCAGAAAAAGAACTGATAAAGCTAATTATATATCTAAGTGGAAGACATTCTTTCTTTGATATGTATTGTTATTGTTGTCAGGGACCCTCATCATGTAAGTAACATTACTCGGTTTTCTACGGCTCGCTTGAACTCAGCTGAAACACATAGAATCCCGGTATATTTACTTCGTAAAAACTTGTCGATTCGGGAATATTTTTACTATTTTTATCAAAACATTATATGAATCCGATTAACCTCTAATTGAATTATTCTGAGAATTATTATAGGCCCGCAGCAAAAGCTCCGGCCCAAAATTCTCCCCCACACATTCGAGAGCTCCACATTTGACGCGAGCGCGGTGCTCTTCCAGATCCAGCTGACGCGGGTCTCCTTTAGTAACGTGTGCCTTTTCGAATCAATCAGTTCACCAAATTTCTAACTCAATCACATTTCTTTCTGCTTTCGAAACGAATCAATCGCACATATCTCATTGAAGCAATGTCGCTCCTAATAGACAAGCATGTCAAATACTTCCAGCTCTGTCTTCACACGCTCCCGCTGAAGGCACAATCGGAGGACGCCAATAAGTTGGCGCTTATTTATTTTGCGCTCCATGGACTCTCGCTTCTTGGAAAGCTTGATTACGATTGTGAAACTTTGGGTCATATAGAGTATATATATAGTCACATGATCCCTCTTAAGGATAGCACAATCCAGGCGTTCAGGCCGAGCCAAACGTTTGCCCTTGCGAGCGATAACAACGAGTACGATCTCCCTAATCTCTCAGCAACTTTTTTTGCACTTGCAGTATTGTTGGTGTTGAACGAGGATTTCACCTCACGAATCGATCGCCACAAGGTGATGGAATTTGTTTCCCGATGTCAACGTAAACAAGGACCCGAAAAGGGATCATTCCTGCCCGTTTTAGGGCCCGAGGGACATCCTTTTGGCGAGTCTGACTTACGGCTTTGCTACATAGCGGCATCGATCCGCAAAATCCTCGGTTATGATAAACTTTCGCCGCAAGAAAGAGTCAGTGATATCGACGTCGAGAGCTTACGTGCGTTCATTCTCGATAAGGTCAATTTTAATGGCGGCTTGGCGTCATTCTCGCATACAGAATCACACTCGGGGCTCACGTTCTGCGGTATTGCTGCCCTCAAACTCATAGGCCACAAATTTCTGTGCCAGGATCCTTGGACACTGCTTACAATAGACTGGTTAGTCCATCGACAGGTCGACTATCCCCCGCAATTATACCAGGAGTACGAATTCTATGACTCGGAAGATTGCGGTGGGTTTAATGGCCGCGAGAATAAGTTTGGAGATACGTGTTACTCATGGTGGGTGATGGCCCTGCTACTGCTCATTGATAAAGACAGTGTTCGTCTCGTTGACCAGGAAAAGGCGTGCAGGTATCTCTTGGAAAAAACACAGCATAAGTTGATGGGTGGATTTGCAAAGGACACTCTGGCATTTCCTGATCCATTTCATTCATTTCTTGCACTTGCCAGTTTAGCCTTGGTCAAGGGAATTAATGACAAGTTGAAAGTAAGTGGATTCGAGCGTCTAAATGATATCGATCCGGAATTAGTCATCACAAAGAAGTCAAGGGAGTTTATGGATTCATTGTGGTGATATCCATTCTTTCCCATTTAGAAATTTACTTTATTCTGTCCCCAAAATTTTCATCTCTGGTCAGGGATGATGAGAATAGGAAGTAATTGCAATAAGATCACCAATCATTTGTATTCTGAGGTTTGGCATTTTCAAAAAATAGATTTGGCCATTAATGTCGAATACGATGGCCACCATTGGAATTGCCCCCATTGTTTGAGTTCTTATGCTTCAATGGATTACTGTCGATATACAGAAGACATGCTTTCAAGCGGCTTAATGCATCCCGCTCTGGGAAACGTTGGCTTCATTGGCTCTATGATGATCGAGTAGCATTCACGGCCGCAGCTGAAAATGCTTTGAAAAGTTATTTCATCTTCTTCAATCTAAAGTATGTCACTTTTGCCCTTGGTTCTCGGCCTCATAAAAATCTTCCATCTTTTAGCTTCAAAAATCTAGGCTTGCTTTGATGCTCACGGTTCAATTGTTTCTTCGCGTGCGCCTTTGCCATCGAGCTGAGTAGCAATTCCGCAGAGCAGCACAAGAGCTGTGGGAGCATATGTATAGCATGCTTACTATTTCGATATGTTGTTTTCTACTACTTCATTTTATTCGATTATTTCACATCACAGTT
This sequence comes from Metschnikowia chrysomelidarum, assembly GCA_030582795.1. Taxonomy (NCBI): domain Eukaryota; kingdom Fungi; phylum Ascomycota; class Pichiomycetes; order Serinales; family Metschnikowiaceae; genus Metschnikowia; species Metschnikowia chrysomelidarum. The sequence continues at coordinate 27,499 of JAJMGZ010000063.1, forward strand.
TGCTAAATATCTTTGTGCCCATATCACATTGATCTAAATTAACTTTTGTCTTAAATAATCTCATCCAATCTGGCGCACAATTACGTAAGTGCGAACTGATTTGCTCGCTACGGGCTGCAGGTGCTTCGCAAGGGCAGGCGCCTAAAACCAAAATAGGCGAAGCGTCCACCCGGATTTATCGTGATCCACATCTCCCACACCACTTTCATCCTAAAAAAGCACTGTTTATTATCTGTTTGCTTGGTTTGACCAATCTGTGCCTGCATTTAAAAGAGAGATTAAAAGCATTTTTTTCTAACAGCTCTGCATTCACCATTTACTTTCATTCACGCCTCTTTAAGTTCATTGGCCTTTCATCAGCGATCTAATTCATACTTACTGCTTATTTCAATGAGTAATACTTCTGAAATCACAACGCCGCCGCCCAAGAAGCCCTCGTCGTTGGTGCATTTTCTTGCGGGCGGCTCTGCGGGGCTCATTTCGTCGTTTACACTTCAACCCCTCGACTTGCTCAAAACGCGTCTACAGCAGCAACAAAAGGAGATTTCGGGATACCGCACGAGCATTGGACGTGAAATTCGCAAACTTGCGAAAGTCAGGGACTTGTGGCGTGGAGCACTCCCATCGACTCTCCGCACCTCGGTGGGAGCTGGTCTTTACTTCACGATCTTGTCGCAAAGCCGGCAGTACTTGGATAATTTAAAAGCAAAATCCAGCTCAAATGAACGTGGATCTAGCAAATCTAGTATTCTACCGAAGCTTTCGCATGTGGAAAACTTGGCCACTGGATTTGTGGTGCGTGCGATTGTTGGTGTAGTGACAATGCCGATCACAATCATTAAGACGCGCTTCGAGTCGAACATGTACAATTACAATTCCATGTATGAGGGATTCGAAGGTATCTATTTGAATGGAGGTAATGCTCAGGGAAGCACTGGATCTTATCGCAATTTTTTCAAGGGCACGGTGGCTACTTTGGCTAGAGACTGTCCATACGCTGGATTGTACGTGCTTTTCTACGAGGGTTTCAAAAACGATTTGATTCCGTCGTTATTGCTGCCGGTCAAGGGAGATGAGTCTGTTCTTGCCGGGATGAATAATTCTCTCGCTGCCATCTGCGCAGCGTCCGTATCTACAACCATCACTGCTCCTTTCGATGCTGTAAAAACGCGCTTGCAGTTAGCATCGCCACTGAATCGACACCTCTCAATTCTCGATGTTACACGTCAACTTTTGAGTGAAACCGGTGGAGCCAAAAATTTGTTCAATGGCCTCTCGTTGCGTCTTGGACGTAAGGCGTTGAGCGCAGGCATCAGCTGGTGCCTTTATGAGGAGCTATTGAAAATTTTTTAGAGGAAAGAACTTGTACATAAAATGTATAGAAAATTTGAGTAAAACGTGGGTAATTGAATGAGAAGCATTGGTTTTATATTTGACAGAAGCAATGTTGGGATGACGAGTAAGAAGTCAAAAATTTAGCGTTTAAATTACGATTAAGATCATTCAGTCTTTTAATGAAGTTTTTCATCGCGATTCTCGAAGCCTTTCCGAAGAAGATCACCGCAAGAATCCTTTATTAACAATGACAAGCGAAGTGGCCGAGCTTAGAAAGCCTTTGGGAGACTGAAACATTTTATTGCGAAAGAATTTCGCTTTACTTTGGTCGCACCGATTATGTTATTGTCATATATCAAGTATCAGAGAAAGCAAAGGATCAGAACTTATTGAACTAGAAATAAGATGCGTCGCAGGTTCGATTCAAACATTTACTAATTTTAAATATTCATTGCCTTCGGCCATTTAATAAAACTCAAAAACGGCGATGAAAAATCGAATCTTTTCGACTTTGAGTGACTTAGGCAAAATAAAATGAGACTTCGAAAAAACGAAATTAAATGTGAAAGTGACTTGATTGATTTTATCGAACATGTGTGCTTTTATTTCATATTACTATCGATAAGAGGATAAAACCACCCAAGTTGCCCACAAAAATAAAAACCTGGTGCGAACCTCGGCCTATCGAGAGGTACGGATTCACCCTCGGTAACCTGGGGTAATTTGTCATGCGACAAGAAGCGTGCGATCTAGAATTTATTCAAAACTACATGAATTAGAAAGGCAACATGAACGAGGAGCTCATAAATAGTGCAGTGACTTTTCTCATGGACGAGAAAGTGGCGGCGTCTCCCATCAACAAGAAAATTGAATTCTTACAATCGAAGGGCCTTGATGAGCAAGAGATCGACGAGGCGATTAAACGCGCCGGGAACCCTCCCTCAACTGTGAACGGGTCACAAAGAAGTACCGCCACCACATACAAGCAAGCCATACAAGAGCCTGGAAATGGTCCAAGTAATTATCCACCCTTGGACTACTACTCGCTTGCCCCTCCTCTCCCCGAGAGAACATGGAAGGACTACTTCATCATGGCCACGGCGACCGCAGGTGTGACATACGGATTCTACCAGTTGTTCACGCGATACCTCTTGCCAAGTATACTTCCGCCTGGACGGACGCGTTTGGAAGAGGATAAGCAGGTAATTGAGGACGAATTTGTGAAAATCGACAAAGTATTGGAGCAGATGGCATCGGAGCAAAGTGAGATCAAAGAAGCGAACGAAGCTAAACTAAAGGAGATTGACGCCGTTTTAAACAATGTGAACGAGTTTTTGGAAAAATCGCTGAAGGATAAACAGAAGTTTGATGACGACTTGCGCTTGATGAAATTGGAGGTGGACAATTTACAGAGTTCCGTGACGAAGAACATGAAGCTTACGAAGGACAACATTCTGGACGAACTTAAGGACATAGCCACCGAATTAGAACTGTTGAAGAATCTAATCAAAGTCAGGGGAAGCAGTCTTGGTGCCGCCGAGCGTAAAGTGGCTCCGGTATCTTCAATCCCATCTGCATCCGAGATTCTCAAAAAGGCAAAGGCTTCCAATAATGTGGCTTCTGTTTCCGAAGCACCATCCAATGGCTCTGTTGAATTGACAAAGCCCGAAATTCCAGCAGAACCAAGACCCTCATTGGCATCGCAGCCGCAGCTTCCCAGCTTCACTGCACAGCAAGAGCACCTTGCTGCGGGAATTCCAGACTGGCAACTCGCTCATAAGAAAAGAGAGGAGGAAGCATTGGAAAAGACTTCTAGTGATAGTAAAGTTCAGGAGTCGATCCTGAAGGTTGGTGTTCCGCAATGGCAGCTCAATGCGTCTCTGAAGTAGAGGCATTTTTGGTGATCTACGCTATTTTTTCTGGGTGGTCGATCAATTTCTGATATAAAGCAGCATTTAATTAATTGAGCAACACTGACGCAAACTTTACAAATACTGTTCTTTCGAAATTAAACATTCACTTAAATGTAATTGTCCATTCGCAAGATGTCTCAAATCCATGCGAGCGGAAGTGAGCGTAGTCTAGTCCAGTGCCTCCAATTTTCAGACGGTTAGTTTTGATATTGGCAAAATCACCGCAATATAAAGCAGTTGAACTAAACGATAAAACGCTTTTTCAGACAACCATTGCTGGACAAAATCAGGCCGCCCCCAGCGCGGTGTGCTCTCTTTTTCTTGCCCCTGCCGAGTATAAGCTGTTCTTATCGAGGGTAACATATGAAAGGGACATTGTAGATTGGGTTACTAGAGTCAAGAAAAATGCTTGCAGAAAAGGAGAAAATGCTATTTCTCATTTACTTTTGATTCTGTCGTAATTTAATTTGCTCTTTTCCCCACACGCGCAACGATTCGGTTGCCGTACAAGAGTTGCAACCTTCAAGCATTGAAGGGTCACCTAGAAAATGATGTAATCGGTGGCTTCATGCCCGAGAAAAAAAAGCTTTTGTGCCTTCTGAATCTGTTCAGATTGTCTTTTTTTGAGTGTAGATGATGCCACGCTTCTAAAAAAACTCCATAAAATTCAGGCCTGATGTGATTTCCGTTGGATTTTAGATTTCGCTTTAATTAAGCCAATAATGGCATAAGACCAGAAATCTATAGAAATTATGTATTAAACTGAATGTCACGATTTTTTAATAATGTTGAAGTAAATTAACGTTATAGATATATTAGTAGGAGCATTGGTCTGGTCCGCTCTCGTGCCGCGCCTCCCCACGAAACAAATGGAACTGAAAATTTAGGAAAGAACCGCTCATTTTCTGTCCCCCCACCTCGAATTAAATAAATAATGCCGAGCAACAATGCATTGAAGAAATTGATCAAAACGTCTTTATCCCGAAAAACAAACAAGAAATTGTTCTTATCGCTTCTTGAACAACTCCTTGCGCGTGAGACCATTTCTGACGCCCAACTCGGAGAAGCACTTATTTTCGTATCAGAATCAGACAACAAGAAAAAATCAGCCGATACCGGATCTATTGAAAGACTTCAAATTGAGTATGCAGTTGAACTAGCCTTTTCCAGCTCAGAACACCTCCGAAAATTCTTCGAAATCTTGCCCCGAGCAGGCCTCCGATGTCAGCATAAGTACATGCTATTTTTCAAAAATCAGCTCGACTGTCTAATCGGAAAGCTGCTTATAGATGATTTTGCAGAGGAGCTCGCGAAGTTTACGCTAAGTTTGTCAACATCAATCACTTCCAGTCCGGATCTAAGGCGGTTGTGGTACAGTTCAATTTTCTTGTGGAGTGCATTAGTCCATAAGTATCCTAGATTTTCCCATCAAGATTCATTCAAAAAGGTAGCCGCAATGATGAAATCTGTTGCTGAGCTTTCTCAAGATCTGCAAATGAGTGCATTTGTTACTCGAAACTTTGCGACAATATCCAGCCCGAGCGAAAATCTTGATTTGCATGACCGCCACAAGAGGAATCAAGAGCCCGATTCCGCAAGGGCCAGTAAATTGATTTCTATGAGTACATACACTAAGAGGTCTTCAGGTTACACATCCCTCAAGAAATTCATCTGGCTTCTTGAACATTTTCGTCAATGGAACTTCCGTGGGGATTTGAATCGAGCGTTTACTGAGTATTTCGATTTAAAGGATTTGAGTCTCATAGAATTGACAAAGGAGCTCATCTTCACGCACTTGAACGGAATAGCTTTAGCCCTCAAACTGAGTGAAGATTACTATGTTGTGTTCAACTGGAGAAACTTCATTTTTACGGATTTGATACAAGATTTCAAAAGATTTCTTTCGTCAAATACTCATGCGAGTGACGAATTGTGTGATGTTGTCATTTCTACGGTTTCGGCTTGTCTTGAATCCTTTTCTGGATCAACAGAGGAGGCGACGGCTTTCTCGGATCTAGCCCAAGATTTCTTGCGTGGGTGCGTCTACGGCCAAGTAGTTTCCCTCGAGAAGTTTTTAGTAAAGTACCCAAGTGAAGCGCAAAAGAGCTCACCCCTGCTTATATCACAGGAGAGAGCCAACCTTGATTCAACAGGCTCATTAGCCGCGCAGTTCCACTCCAAGCTCGAAAATGTAAATATGGAGTTCACTTCGTTGGAGGAAAGTCAAGTGGTTGATTACTTTCAGAGCCTCGCGCAGACTGACTTGAAGTTTCTGATTGCAAAACAGGAGCAGCTCACATCGCTCATGGACAAGCTCATCAGCAATCTTGTACGCGAGAAAAATAACGAGAAGCTCTGTTGGGTTACTTTGATACTTCTGAATGTGCCTGCCATTGCGAACTACATATTCTGTAGAAGCACCAGCGGGCCCTGGCTATTTCTCAGCAAAATCATCAATTACATCGACACCGAGTCCTTCACCGTAGATGAAGATGACGGCAATTTTCAGGACACCTACGCGTGCTTTGGTATCTTGTTGACTGGTTTCATATCCATGTCAACGCTTTTTGGAGTTGATATCTCAGAAGTCACCATTCAAAGCTCGTATACCCTTGATTTTGCCAGCAATTTCTTCTTCAGGCTGTTTGACACACTTACCGACGCTTTTCAGGGCTCGACTGACCAAGAGAAGCAAATTATTTCTAGCTACGAGAGGCTCTCCACGGAGTGGGCAACTGCTTTATTTGATGTGAATAATGATGGACTTTCAGACAACTTGTTGAAGTCTGTGGGCGTGAAGCAAATTTACAAATTCATTATCATTTTGTTCGGCAGGGCCTTCACAGCAAGAGTTACTGGTGCATTGAGCGAAAATAGTCTCAGCAATGGTATCGATTATCTTTCGCAGAACTTCTTGATGCCCTGCTCGTTGGAAGCCATTCAGTGGATATGCTTCAAAATCGGGCCGCTTCATGAAGGCAACCAGGAAATGATCGAGATTCTTCTTCGAATTGTAGAGAGTATAGTTGGTGATCCCGACTCTCAAGAACCAAGAACTCAAAACTATACGTTCAAAATGATACTTAATATCATCGGACCGGAATTGACGAGAAAGCTTAAATTACTTGGCGATACTCAGCCAACAGAAAACATTTCGAGGCTCAAGAGTATCATTGCAAGAGAAACCGATAAACAGTACTGTCACTGGAAGATATCAAAGTTGGACGGAGAAAAAATACCAGCAATATCACTCGAGAGCATAAAGTACGATATCTGCAGCCTTTCCAGAGAGGTCAAGCCACTGGTTGCAGATCATGTCGACAAGACGTGGATTAAGATCACCAAGCGCTTGAACTGCGCTCTGGCGACCGAAGTATTTCGTTTACTCATGCAAGAGTTTGCATCGTGCGTTACTTCGGGCGTATCGACGGTGGTGGAAGAGGCTAAAGTCGCTGTGGACTTCTATATCTTCATGCTCATGAGCAAGTCTTGCCTTGACATCGATAGTTCTCGCAACTTATTGACGAGTTTGGAAACCAAAAATGATATGAAAGTTCCAGGAATAGAGCCAGATTCCAAATTTACAGCCACTATGAACGATCACTTTTCGTCAATCTTTGACGAAGACCAAGATGGATCTTCATCTAAAGAGTCGAGTGACGGGGGTAAACCACATTCTCGAGAGGAGGCTATGGGCGATTTCGAAATGGGCGATTTGTTCGATGACATGTCAGATAGCTTTTTCGGTGAACTGTTTGCGAAACCAAGTGAAGAGAGTGCTCCAAGTATCGAGCGAAATTTAGCTGATATGGAAGCGGTTTTCAAAGTGTTGTCGAGAAATAAGACTTTGGTCAGTTCTGTGTCACAGCTACTCAAAAGTTCGGCGTACGGTCAGCCAAAGCACCTTACTGACATCCTCCAAAGCAGACTTGTGAGTGAATTACAAAAATGGACTACTGCACATTCACACTGACAGTAGAGCTCATGGATACAGACCAAAGTAATTAAGTGATAGAGAATTTAGAATTTTTGCCGCATTCGAAGTTGGAACGAATTGTTGCAAATATACTTACGAATAAATAGGTCTCTGGGGCTGCGTCGTGATACATCGAGTTGATTCGACCGGAAATCCGTGGTTTCTTCTTAGAAAAAAAAAAAATCAAGCTTATACTAAAATATTCCAAATCCTCTTCAAATTTTTATTTCTATTTTGTTTTAGAGTTCATTAATTTTTTTTTGCCGAATCAGTTTATTTCATTGCAAATCTCTCCCCAGCATCTGCTTTTGAAGGCGCAACTTTCGTGACAGATGCCTCCTCTTGTCAAAGCCGTATGCGTATACCCAGAAAATACAATCCCCATAAAATAAAGTATTCAGAAAAAAAAAATCCACAGATAAGCGAAAATAAAAACTACTAATTTTCAGCAAACAAACATGCTAGAGAGATATGAACACGACATCGAGAATTCGTTCAGTTTTAGTGCGAGCCGCATGGCGCGCGAGTCGCAGGGCGCGGGCAAGAACAATGGGGCGAGGAATATGGAGGCGATGCACATGACCCAATAACAGAGTTTTACAACAATAGCCGGCGTTTCACCTGCAATTCGCAATTCCTGTATAGATATCAGCAGCTTTTTCGCGCCCAATTTTTGGGTTTTGCAAATGCCCAATTTTGATTCTTGGTCAGTTCGTTTCTGTTACCATGCCAGTATTGGCAACGCGAGTCGCGACACCAAGATTGAGATTGCGAATTTAATTTTTCAATTATCAGGCGTTTCTCTTCAAAGTTTCCTCCTACCTGTGTGATTTCTTAGGCGTGCACGGATTTCAACGCTTTCCTATTTGTAAATTGCAGTAACAAAATATCGCCAATAAAATGAACGAGCACAAATATGTAAGACTCGGACAACGCGTGGCACCCCAAGACGCGATGTCTCGTCGTGCGCGTGCCGACAGAGACGCGTAGATCCCTTCTCCAGCGATTTCGCTTTCATTAGTAATATTTCTTTCATCCCCTACTGCCAAGAGCGCAAAACGGAAATTTCTTCTCGATTTAAAGTGGTGCATTTTAGCGTTAAGACCACCAGAATCTTTAGAATCGACACTTTTTGAAGGAAGTTTAGATCAGAACCCTGTCATAAGGAGGCGGCAATTTTATCGCTAGAGAGTAACCTGACCCAAAAAAGTAAGCGGGGAACAAAAAACTTCGAGTTACCCCTTCAGAAAAAATCTCAAGAAATATTATTCACCATGCCAACTCCTTCTTTGAAAAGAACTTACGATGAAGATGCCATGGGCGCTCACAGCTTGCCGCCGGCGTCTCAGAGCTCGGGCTTCGACATGCCCCTTACACAGCTGGAAATCACCCAATCGCAACAACAGCTCTTAAAAAAGGTAAGACCAAGTATGAAAGAGGAACCGCTGAATTTCGAAAGTGAATTGCTAGAGATGAGTAGGCGGGCTGAGGGAATGAAGGAAGAAAATCAGGTATGGACTCGGCCCCCTCTCCCGAGCGACTTCACACAGAAAGACATATCTTTCCAGCAATTAGACGCAGAAGAGGCAGTCAACGGAAACCAGACTGTTGCAAGATTTTTTGGAATTACCACCGAAGGCCACTCTGTGCTCTGTAATGTCACTGGGTTTTTACATTATTTCTATGTGCCTGCGCCAAGAGGATTTTCGCAAAGTCAACACTTGGCCAATTTCACCAACTATATGAAAGCAGCTTTTTATGGCATTGAAGACGTCACCATGACTTTGAAAGAATCGATTTGGGGATTCGCCAATAATGTCAAAACGCCTTTTTTGAAGATCATTGTGAAAAACGCCAGAGATATTACCAAAATAAGAACAGCTTTTGAGAAGGGAGATGTTAAATTCGAAGACTTCTTTAGCCTCGGACTGTCGCCCACTTTCGACAATATCAATTACCTTCTCAGATTGATGATTGACTGCAAAATCACGGGAATGTCGTGGATCACCTTACCTCAAGGCAAATACAAGATGGTAGACCCAGGAACAGCACTCTCTACTTGCCAGGTCGAGTGCTCGATTGATTATAGAGATTTGATCTCGCACCCATCAGAAGGAGAATGGCTTAAGATGGCGCCTTTACGTATCATGTCATTTGATATAGAGTGTGCCGGAAGAAAGGGAGTTTTTCCGCAGGCTCAAGTTGACCCTGTCATCCAAATTGCTAATGTAATCCTGAAACAAGGTGAAACCAGACCTTTTGTGCGTAATGTTTTCACCGTGAAAAGTTGCGCACCGATCATCGGTTCTGAAGTTTTTTCACATGAAGAGGAGGCTGACATGTTGATGGCATGGAGAGATTTTGTTGTGAAATCGGACCCGGATGTGATTATTGGATACAACACTGCCAACTTTGATTTGCCATACATTTTGGACCGAGCCAAGGCTCTCAATTTACCCAAATTTCCTTTTTTTGGAAGGCTAGTCAACGTCAAGCAAGAGGCAAAAGATTCTGTGTTCAGTTCTCGTGCGTATGGTACAAGAGAAAACAAAGTAGTGAACATTGACGGAAGAATGCAGCTTGACTTGCTTCAATTCATTCAAAGGGAATACAAACTCAGATCTTACACTTTGAACTCTGTGTCGGCGCATTTTTTGGGAGAGCAAAAGGAGGACGTTCAACATTCGATCATTACAGATCTACAGAACGGAAATTCGGAGACAAGACGAAGATTGGCTGTCTACTGTTTAAAGGATGCGTATTTACCACTTAGGTTGCTTGAAAAATTGATGTGTTTGGTCAATTACACTGAGATGGCTAGAGTGACAGGCGTCCCTTTCTCCTATCTTTTGTCAAGAGGTCAGCAAATTAAAGTCATTTCCCAATTGTTTCGCAAATGCCTCGAGGAAGATATCGTTGTGCCAAACATGAAGAGTGAGGGCGGAAACGAAGAGTACGAAGGTGCCACTGTGATTGAGCCGGAGAGAGGGTACTATGATGTGCCGATAGCCACGTTGGATTTCAGCTCTTTGTATCCATCCATTATGATGGCGCACAATTTGTGTTACACGACTCTCATTAATCAAAATGCAATCAAGGCATTTAATCTCACGGAGGAAGATTACACTCGAACGCCTAATAACGATTACTTTGTGAAAAGCAGTAAGAGGCAAGGCATTCTTCCGACTATTTTGAATGAGCTTTTAACTGCAAGAAAGAAAGCCAAGCAAGACTTGAAGAAGGAAACAGACCCATTCAAGAGAGATGTCTTGAACGGTCGTCAATTAGCCTTAAAAATTTCCGCGAATTCTGTTTATGGTTTTACCGGTGCTACTGTTGGAAAACTTCCTTGTTTGGCTATTTCATCATCTGTTACGGCTTTCGGTCGTGAAATGATCGAAAAGACTAAGAACGTCGTGCAGGAGAAGTACAACACATCCAATGGATTTGACTATGATTCAAAGGTGATTTATGGTGATACAGATTCCGTAATGGTTAAATTTGGACCTAAGGACTTAGAAACTTGCATGAAAATGGGCGAGGAGGCTGCTGACTATGTTTCCACTTTTTTCGAAAACCCAATCAAATTGGAATTCGAAAAAGTATATTTCCCATATTTGCTTATCAATAAGAAGAGGTATGCGGGTCTTTACTGGACAAGGCCGGACAAACATGACAAAATGGATACTAAGGGAATTGAAACGGTCAGAAGAGATAATTGCCGCATGGTTCAGAATGTGATTACGAAAGTTTTGGATTTCATACTAGAAGAAAGAGATGTGGAAAAAGCAGAAAGATTCGTCAAGCAAACCATTGCCGACTTGTTACAGAACAGAATCGATTTATCCCAATTGGTCATCACAAAGGCATATTCGAAACACGAGTATGACGGAAAGCAGGCCCATGTTGAGCTTGCCAAAAGAATGAAAAAGAGAGATCCAGGATCGGCACCGACTTTGGGTGATCGTGTCGCATACGTCATAATTAATGCGTCGTCGTCCAAAAACTACGAGAAGTCTGAAGATCCTTTGTACGTGTTGGAAAATTCTTTGCCTATTGATGTTAAATACTACTTGGAAAATCAACTTTCCAAGCCTTTGATGAGAATCTTCGTTCCCATTTTAGGTGAAAAAAAGGCAAATGAACTTCTTTCGGGTGCTCACACAAGAACAATCAAAATGAGCGCACCAAAGAGCGGTGGTCTCATGAGATTTGCCAAGAAGGCGGAATTGTGCAAAAGCTGCAGATCTCCTCTTAAGCCAGACAATCATGGAGCGATTTGCGACAATTGTGTATCCAAAGCCCCTCAATTGTATTCAGATGCTTTGGCGCAAATGAACTATCTTGAGAACAAATTCTCCAGATTGTGGACTGAATGCCAGAGATGTCAAGGATCTTTGCATCAAGAAGTTCTTTGTTCGAATAATGATTGCCCTATTTTCTACATGCGAAAGAAAGTTCAAAAAGATGTATCACAACAGGCGCAAGAGTTACAGAAATGGGACGCTACTGTGTGGTGAGTATTTATAGGCTATAAATAGCTAGTCAATGAGAATATCTCGTTTGAGTGGTTTTGACTTCAAAAACGAAGTTATCATTGCATCTTACTGTTACGTTGGATCCCAAAAACGTGCTCAACTACAATATGCCGGCACAAAGCGATTCGATCGATTCTACAATCATGAAACCCATCTCATGATTTTTATTTGAAAACTTACTCATGCTGATCTCGTGTTTCACGAGTCCTTCTTTTTTGTGAAAGACAAGGTGCTCTCCGTGAATGACCTGTTTTTGTCTGAAAGCGCACCAGGTCTACTTTTGCTAATTACTTCCTCTGAGCCTCTCGTCATCAAGACGCCCTTTGTTCTCTTAGGCGAATTGGTCCCTGAGCTTTCCTGTGCCCCATCGACTCCATTGGAGCTATTGCCCTTTGTGGGAGATGCTCCGCCCGCTTCGCTTGGATTTGTTGTCTGAGAGCTTTTGATCTTTTGAAGATTCTTGGCAAAATCAGATGTGCGATTGCTGTTGTTTTGTTTCGATAGCTCTTTTAATTGCTTCATGTTGTGAATGCACTTTGCAATGGTTTGCATCAATAATTTAGGCTTCAAAGGCTTGGACACATAATCATCCATTCCCTTGGCGAGAGATTTCTCTCTGTCTCCCAACATTGCGTGGGCAGTCAAGGCAATGATGGGCGTACGGAAGCTGAGAGAGTCGATAGGATTCGATTTTTTCTCCCATTGGCGAATTTTCTCTGTAGCTTCAAAGCCTCCCATTACTGGCATTTGTACATCCATCAAAACAACATCGAATTCATTGTTTTGAACAGCTTGGAAAGCCTCCAAACCGTTCTCAACCACCTTAACTTGATGCCCTTGCTTTTCGAGAATTCTGACGGCCAATTTTTGATTCACAAGATTGTCCTCAGCAAGAAGGATTTTGTATGACACTGAATCGTCCGTATTTTGCGCGATGGATCTTGATTCTAAGGCCGGAATGATTGCACTAGCGAGATCAGAAATTGTGCAGGGAGTATTTCCATATGAAGAGATACCCAAGTCTATGCAGACCCTCATATTCAATTCTGGAATGGAGTGATGCAACAACACCAAAGGAATGTATTTCACCTCAGGCAACATTCTCAATTCTTTGGCTGTATTGATGGAATCTATCATGATAATGTCATAATTGATCGGCTCGCTAAGATTTGCCTCTTGCGTGCTTCTAGCGATGACCGGCTCCAATCCAAGTTCCATGATGTTTTTCTGAATTTCTTCGAGTTCAGAGTCATTATGATCAGTAGAAATGAAAAGAATATGGTGGTTTCTGAATGGCAAAAGTTGTTCGCTGTTCGCTGAGTACTGAATATCCGACCGAGACACGGAAACTGTGAATGAAAAGTTAGAGCCATGTCCATAATCGGATGTGACCCAGATTTCTCCACCCATTAAGTGAATTAACTGCTTCGAGATCGACAAACCGAGACCCGTTCCTCCGAATTTTCTTGTAGTGGATCCATCTGCCTGGCAGAAGGTATCGAAAATCAATCCCAATTTGTCCTCCTCGATTCCTATTCCAGTATCACTTACACAACATTCAAGGAAGAGTTTGTCGGGGTCCTCGGGGACGACACCAAATTTCCTGACACTCACGGTAACCTTTCCTTTCTTGGTAAACTTGATAGCATTTCCAGCCAAATTAAGAATGACTTGACGCAACCTGAAGGAGTCACCGATCAAATTATCTGGGAATGAGGAGTCACATTGATATATGAGATCCAAATTCTTTTCGATGGCTTTTACAGCTAAGGTCTTCAAGGCTCCAAAAACATTTCCTCTCAAGGAAAAGTCGATTTTCTCAACTGTCATTCTGTTGGCCTCAATTTTGGAGATATCAAGGATGTCATCAATGATTGTGAGCAAGGAATTTGCCAAATTGTGGACAATGCTTAACATTTCACGCTGATACTGGGTGAGTTCAGTGTCGAGGGACAATTGAGTCATACCAATGATACCATTCAATGGCGTTCTGATTTCGTGAGACATGTTGGCCAAAAACTCCGACTTGGCGCTATTAGCCAACTCAGCAGCCTCTCTAGCCGCAGTATTTCTCTGAATGGATTCTCTTAAATTGAACACCATCTGATTGATTTTTGTTTTCAAAGCGTCCATCTCTCCGGACGCCTCAACGGTAATGAAACGGGTGAAGTCTCCATCAGTCGCAGCGGCCGTAATTTGGGCGAAAGCTCTCACTTGAGAGGTCAAGTTGGAGGCCATAGTATTGACGTTGGAGGTAATTTCTTTCCACAAGCCGTCGACATCTGAAACTTGGGCTTGAATACCCAACTTACCATTTATACCGACATCTCTGGCAACTTTCGACACTTCAGACGCGAAAAGCTGCAACGAATCCACCATCTTATTGATGGTATTTTTTAATTGCAAAATTTCTCCCTGAGCATGGACGTCAATCTTTTGAGACAAGTCTCCGTGAGCAACCGCAGTCGTGACTGTAGCGATGGATCTGACCTGGTTTGTCAAATTTGTGGCCATCAAATTCACATTCTCGGTCACAGCTTTCCATGCACCTTCGACATCTCGAACATTAGCTTGGCCACCTAAGATACCGTAAGTTCCTACCTCACGCGACAATGTTGTGACCTCTAAAGCGAACGTCTGCAAGCGATCCACCATCTGGTTGATGGTGAGTTTCAAATCCAAAATTTCCCCTTTGCAGTCTGCGGTGACTTTCTTCGACAAATCACCTTGAGCAACAGCGGTGGTAACATTCGCAATGTTTCTTACTTGCGTCGTCAAATTGAGCGCCATGGCATTGACATTATCGGTAAGCTCCTTCCAGATTCCCTCGACATTCTCAATGAAGGCTTGGCCACCTAAAATACCCAATACTCCGACGTCACGTGCAACTTTCGATACTTCGAAAGCAAAAGTTCGAAGTTGATCCACCATGGTATTGATCGTCATTTGCAATTGCAAAATTTCACCCTGCGCATGGACATTGATCTTCCGTGACAAATCTCCCTGTGCTACAGCGCGAGTCACATCTGCGATTTCTCTCACCTGGTTCGTGAGATTCAAGGCCATGATATTGACGTTGTCGGTCAACGAACGCCAGATTCCGACGGTGCCTTCGTTTTTCGCCTGACCGCCTAGCTCACCGTTGGCAACCTCGGTAGCTACTTTCGTGACCTCTGTGGCAAAAGCCTGAAGTTGATCCATCATAGTGTTGATGGTTATCTTAACCTTCAAAATTTCGGGGTCAGACTCGACAGAGTGGATTTCGACTTTTTTCGACAAGTCACCCATGGCGACCGAGATGACAACCGTGCCGATCTCGGAAAGTGCCAGCTTGAAAGCTACATTTGCCTCGCAAGCGGTGTTGTGTGCCAGAGACAACTCCTTGATTTGGGTGTTTTGCAGCAGTATTAGCCGCAGCAAGTCCTGGCGTATTAGTGAGCCCTTTTCAGCAAACGCCTGTGGATCGTCAAGAATCGCCAACAAAGCCGCGGTATCCATGTCGGGGTCCAAGCGAGCTTTTTTGAAGGGTGAGCTGGTATCAGAAGTCAAACCGATGAGTTGGTTGTTTAGGATAGAGCAAAATTCCTAAGTGCGGGAATCAGGCTGAAGAGAAGAGGCGGTGTGGACTGATTGGAACGCGTGGCAGATGATGACGTTGTTTTGAATGAAGAGGCTGAAAAGAACCGAAATAGACAAAACAGAAGGTAAACACAAAGGCTGATGCGATGTGGATTTTGGGGGACAGCACAAGACGTGAAACAAACGGCGAGAGGAGTTAGTGTCAGACGCAGGAACAATGGAGAGAAATTCTATTTTTTTTTCTTGGAGGAGCGAGGGGGTGGGCACAGAGCGAGCGTAAACAAAAGGGGTCTCATTGAGAAACAAAAAGAATCGAAAGAATGACACGCATCATTTTTTAAATTTTTACGGAAATTTCATTTATTTTTTAATTAAGTGCAAATAGATATACAAAAACTTTTTTCATAAGTTTTTTGTTGGGTGAGCCATTCTGCACCTCGAACGATGCTTATTATGTGCTCACGCACCGAAATGTTATCAAAGCGTTGCGTCGAAAGCGGCGCCCCAAGGGGAAAGAATACGACAAGTTTTTCGTTAGCGCGCGTGATGGAACATCGGCATGTCAACAATGAACTATTTATAATTCTTGGCATATTTGCCGGAAAATGGTGTTATCACAATGCGCTTACTTTTTGGAAAAAATAAAAAATGATGGAATTTGCCAATCAATTGTAAAATTTAGTTCGGGACAGCTTGGCCACAGCCGTGCGGCGGCGGAGATAAACGCGAACGCCTGGGAACGCCCAACTGGCACTGTGTGCCGGTGCATTACGTCATATGAGTTTTGGATCAAATACTCCATAATTCACAAGACTGGCTTTGATCAATCATTTGTGGCTTTTCAGCAAATATGGAAAAGACAGCGTAGAATTGAGATGTTTGAGAATCAGCTCCCCATGTTCCCTCTTTTTTTTATGGATCATTCAGCATACGCGCAAGGCTATTTTTGCTCACACGACTGCACACTACTATCGTGCTCGCACGTAGCGCCTTGTTTCAATTGAAACACGTGGGGATATCACCCCCTAAAATTTCATAATCGACCTGCTATGATAAGTAAAAATGAGCAAAGCGAAATTTCAGAAGTTTCTGAAGTTAAGATTTGAAGATTTGCGTTTGTGTGAAATTCTTCGTGCGCGTGAGATCTGCTTCACTGTCCATCACTATTAAAGTCTCTTTTTTCTTGTGCATTCTTTCTATATATAATCTATTTTTTTCTACTTCTTACGTCACGAGATAATTCAATGTTACTGTTGCATGCTTGTGGCCCTTGGCCGTCATCTAGAGGTATACGAGAACGCCCGCGCCGAGTGCCGCGTATAAAATGAAATTCACAAGGTAAACCGCTTTCACACCTTGAGACAGCTTGGTGCTAGAAGAAGATCCAAACGAGGAGCTTGATGTGCTTGTTGAAATCGAGGTTGCAAGTGACGTAGCTGAGTAGCTTGGTGCCTTCACAGCCAGAGGCACCGAGCTGGTGACGGCCTCGATATCTTCAGAGGAAGTGTAATTGACTTGAGCCAACGAAATCTCGTAGCCCTCCAAATCGTATACAATGTATGCATTACGAAGAAAGTTGTCACCTAAGATAGCGTAAGGGGTGCCTGTGATTGAGTCAGAGCTTTGGCCCAAAACACCGAGGAAGCAGCGCGTGCCTGTGCTCAAAATCAAATCCGACATTGGTACCTTGATCAGCACGCCAGAGAAGTCGAATACCGCAAAGGCAGAGTTCGTGTTGTAGCTACAGCTCACCTGATAATAACCGGTAGAACTGAGCGCTCCATTCATCAGCGAGACGAGATTTCTCAAGATTGCCGTTGGAAGATAGGTTAAGGTGGTGCCCGAATCTAACAATGCCGCAATGTGGGAAGTAGACACCGATACATTCTGAGATGAGCTTTGTAGCGTTATGGAGTCAAGCACGATGTCAAAACGAATTGGTCTGGAATAGTATCCCGAATAAATATTGACAATGGGAACAGTCTGTAATGTTCCGCTATATTTCGCGTGGTCAACGGCGCCAAACAAAACGGATCCGGACAGGGCGTCTGCAGAGTTCAAGTATAGCGAGTACAAAGTTCTGTTGATGGCACCGGTACTTCTCAAGCGAAGCGGGAAGTTCTGGTAAGTATAGGGGGTCGTGTAAGAATTACCCGAATACGTGGTCTCCAATCCGGCGAAACCAATACCAAAGACACCAGTATCGGAGGATGTGCTATTTACCACAGCGAAACTACAATCGGAAACGTTCAAGGAGCCAAAGTCAATGTAATCTGTGCCCCAGAACCCAGTGGCATAAGTGCCATCTGCGTAAGATATGGAAAATGGAGGAGCAGTGGAGTTGAGACTGAATGCATTAGAAGCGGCAGTGTTGAAAGAACCATCCGCAGTACAAGAGGAGCCACCGCTTCCACTTCCGCTGGATCTGGTGCTGCCACTGCCGGTCCCAACTTGGGAGACCACAGAGGATTGAATGATGGTGACGGTGACATCGGCTCTTTTCTGTATTTCGTCGCTGTCTACAGTAGGTGTTGTGTCGTCGTTTTCGAAATCCAAAAGACGACGATGTGAAAATACATCAAATTCATCAATTGATCTTTTGCGTGATGAAGTGCAACTCACACTGCTTGACATAACCCACAAATCAGATGATCCGGTATCCACAATGACACTATTTTCCGCACCATGTGTGCCCAATTTCAATGTGGCCGCATAGTATGTTTGCTCATTCGTTAAGGTTAGCTCTGTCAGGCCTTGTCTCTTCACGAGGGCGGCCTCAGCGCCTTGCCTGGCAGAAGAGCGAGAGCTTCCTCTTAGCACATTGAAATCTACCTTCACATGCTTAGTCTGCGGAATTTCGATGCATTGCACAGCTGCGGCGAGAGAAGCCAAAAGCGCAGCGCGATGAAAAATTAGCATTTATGAATTTTGGGTGGAGGATGCTTGGAAAAAAAACGGGGCGAAGTTTTGTTTGGTGGAAAAGTCTGTGGCGGTTAAAGCGGCTCAATGACGTAATATACAGATGAGGTGAGTAAGCCAGAGATTGAAATAAAATGAAGCCCAATTGAGTATAAAGTATCTGATCTATAAAAAAGAAGTGGTCAGCGCCGAGTTAATGACCGGTTTTATCAGAGGAGCAATCAACGTGGCTAAGAAATTTGCACCTTAAAATTCTATAATTAGATGGCGGGAGCGCGACGTAATGTATGGCAGACGCTCGCGTAAGTTGCTTGTCTTGTGCATGTCGGGACGTGGAGTACCTTCCGTTTGCGAGCTTGCGAACTCATTTCTTGGCGGCGCGCCCATATCTTGCTATGGGGCTGAGAAACAAGAGCTGTCGCGGAGCAAAGACGAGGGCTGAAGGCAGCACTCGTGCCTGATTCGTCGAATGCAATTATTAATTATACTTCCCTTTTCAGTAAATAATCGTTAGCCTTGAGGCAGTGCCAATACACTTTTTTGAGGCACCTCGCATGTGTTTCTCAAATAGAGGCGCAGATTAACTTCAGTAATGGCCGAGCCGGGGACTTTCGCACGTGCGCTGCATGTGAGTTCAGGCACCTTGCCACCCATGCCAAGCCCTGATTGGCACAGCCGACACCTAAAAGGTCATGGAGATTTGAATTGGGTAGATTTTTGACGGTCATCGTCTCCATGATTTCTTAGTTTGTGTGGTAGGTTGTGAATTATTTGTTGGCAAAGTACTGTCAAAACTTTGCAGCCAGGCTGCCAGCACAAGTGACACATAGAGCATCCGCGAAACCTCTTTTCGAGATGGGTAACTTGAGGATTACTACTTATCGATCAGTCCAGAGGTGTATAGCGCGTAAACAGACAGAGATTAGTATAAATGGATTTCCTCTGATTATATGCCTGTGAATCTGAGCCACTTGCGGGTCGTTATAGGCTTTTTTTTGGATTGAAAGCGATCTTTTGGACTTTGCGTAAAGTCAATCCTCCTTTTACTTCTTGATTTATTTGTCAACATTGTAGATTTTTAGCACCCGAGCACAAAATCTTTTTGTATTTCCGATGCTACCGATTTCCAGAAAGCAAGACTGGCCCGCTGCGTAGTTATTGTTTTGGCCTTTGATCGATGTGCTCTTCATATCGCCATTTGATCAAAAGTGCGCTTTTAAGAACTTTTTAAACTAATCTCCCCTTGATCATTGGATAAAAATAACCCACAAGGAAGTGGGAAGTTCTGAATCAAACATTTAGACAAAACTCTTACTCAGCTCTAGATTTTTGACGTAAAAAATTGTGGGAAGGTCATGGTTCCGAGTATCAATTCAAAAGGAAATTTCCGTGAAAAGAACTCCAATAGACAAAGAGGCTCCGCCAAGCGCCTCTATTTCACTCAAAAGTGTGGATTCGCAACCAGCACGTTTAAGACACGTCGCGGAAAAGATGTTTACGTCGGGGCATATTTTTAATTCAACTTTACCGTATTCTAGAATAAACGAGTTTCGGACCGAATTAGATCCGGTCTTCGAGCATTCGACCAGATAAGATTCAATAGGCAACAGGGTTGCACCGCTCGTTAACTTTTTCGGTTTCTACAAAATGAAAATTGGATATATAATACGATGATTGTTTAGGGACAACTCGTCGATTCGTTATGACGATCTCGTTTCTGTGAGATAAGCAGGTGTCAGGTAACTATGGAGCCTTTGGGTAGAAACTTAGGAATGATTGAGCGTAAGAGGTGTGAGAAAATGAGCTCTTCCTTCGATTCGATATTTAAAGAATTACAGGCCTCGGTGACTTTGAGCTGGGTGTGAATCAATGAGGGGTTGAATGACGCGAATCTGAGCGCCGAGGTTAGGAAATAGCTCAGAGGCCCATGTGAAGACGAACTAGTAGTAGATAAAAGCCACGATTGATCGAGGGCGTATCATTCTGATGACATTTGGTGGAGGGAGATATGGTAGGACAAGTATAGCTATAAGTATTTGGTGATTCCGAGGTATTAGGCGCAGGGAAGAGATGTATAAGATCACAGTCTCTTATGCTTTATCTTTCACAAAATTCAAAGAGGCTCAAGATAATAGTCACGTACGAAAAATGAACGGGGAAAAACGGGGGAAAACGTTTGTATTCGCTTCCAGCCTTGAGATCGTCGCGAGCTCAACGAAAACGATGACGATCGCTTCTTGAGTCGTTTTTCATGTCGAAAAAGGAAATCGATTAGTTTCCAAATCTTTTTGAACACTAAGAAAAAAATGGCGATCACTTTTTCTTATTGTGTTTAATGAACACGTCGTATTGTCGTTTTTTGCAATACTCGGCAACAGCCCGCACCTGCATGGTGTCGCGGAAAAAACGCCATCTGGCGGCCAGGCTAGCCAAATCACACAATATGGAGATCCGCGGAACGTTATCGAACAAAATTGAAAAATCAGACTTTAGCACATCAAAGTAACTCTTACATGTCGACATATTCCGCTGACCAGGAAAAGGTCGTGACGCGGGTCTTATCGTATAAGCCTCATGAGTACTATCAAATTCTAGAATGTGAAAAGACCGCCACAGACTCCACGATCAAGAAGTCGTATCGTAAATTGGCTGTCAAACTTCATCCCGACAAAAACTCACATCCTCGTGCAAGCGAAGCATTCAAATATCTAAACAAGGCGTGGGGAGTTCTCAGCGATCCCAGCAAAAAGCGCATTTTCGACCAGACAGGTTCTGATCCCGATTCCAGATTCTCCGGCTTTTCCAATAGTTCGCCCAGCTCAGGCCAAACCAGCGGTTTTGCCAGAGGATTTGGAGGTACACATGCTGGACATAGAGGCTTTGAGGACGATATTTTCAACATGTTTTTCGGCGGCGGTGCACCCGGTGGAACGACATTCACATTCGGCGGAAACAACGGTTTCACATTTCAAAGTTTCGGCAACGGCTTCGATCCATTTAACGGTGGTTTCGCCCAGCAGCAGAGACAAAGACAAAGTCAGAGACAAAGCCATAGACAGCAAACAGCGGAGCCAAATTCCTGGGAGACGCTCAGGCAGTTGGCACCCATTCTACTCATATTGTTTGCCACGCTTTTCTCGTCGTTGTTCTCCGGCGAAAGTACTCCTCAATACTCTTTCAAAGAGACCACCAAGTATCCGGCGCGCAGAGTAACGCCGACATTTGAAATTCCATATTTTGTGGGCGACGAATTTGCTAAGGGTAAAAGCGAAAGACAACTTCATAACTTTGACCAAAAGGTCGAGAACACATACATTCTGGATGTGAGAGCAAATTGCGGTCGGGAGCAAGTAAGACAGAGTGAGTTAATCCAGGACGCTCAGGGTTGGTTTTTCACCGATGAAAGAAGAATGGAGCAAGCACAGAACATGCCAATGCCTGCATGCACGAAGTTGAAGAGTATGGGTCTCTTGTAAATGATCAAAATCCACGAGTAACGGGACATATAACCGATTTGTGAATGGTGGCAATGATGATACTCGCCGTGTCAGTGCAAGGATAATAATACGAGATCCGCTTTAAATTCAGAGAAGAAATCTTGCTCTTGCGACCATTGCTGAGTGCAATTCATTAGAATGCTACAAGACGAGGATTTGATTCGGCAGTTCGGCACCCAGGTACAATATCTACAAAGTTTTGTCGAAAGACACGGGTATAGAAACATATGATCACGGACCAAATTACAAGGATGCCACATTCAAATAATAAACGAGGGTAATCCAAAGTCGGGCGTACCTCCCAAGGTACCTAATATGTCCCCTGCGTAGTTCGTAGGAGCAAACTCGATCCCAGCCCTGTATATTTCATTCCAATGTGCCAATATGTCCCGCACAAACGGCAAACCAGCAATTGGAAGATTTGCAAATGCCACCGCAGACCCGCCAGATTGCGGATTGTTGAACCAGCCTACAGTATCATTTGATTTTGCTGGAGGCGGGCGGGTAATATCGGAGATTGACCGCTGCACCACCACGCGGTTGAAGTCTACCAAGCCATGTTTATGCAACCTTGTCAACGCTTCCAAAGAGGCATTGTCTTCCTGTGCCGTCGAGCAATAAGTTGCAGATCCATTGGTTATCAAGGATGCAAAAAAGGAAAAATAGTTGCTCAAAGTGTCTCCTGCGAAGTAAACGTCGGAGGTTAACACATCACACTTAACAATAGACGGTAACTGGCGCACCGCAGCAAAATCAGTATACTCTAATCTATCTACTTCATTACCCGCAGAACCATTCTGCAATACTACCGTTTCTGCTAACTCGACTGCTCGATCACGTAAGCGCACGTTCAACTCAAATACTTCGGTGCCATACACCTCTTGGGGGTAAGACCACGGATCATCAGTTCCAAATGCCCAGTAGCCCGAGGTCCAGTTTGGATGGGCAGCTATGAAGTCTTGATATGCTACTTCGTACTCTAACGCCACCTGAATTGCAAATCTGGCATATGTTACCGTGCCTATTGTAGTATAGTTGGGTTCACCGCCGGCAATTCCTGAAATCAAGAAGTAAGTATGAGAAAGATCAAAAATGGGCGACAAGCCGAGAGCAGATACTGAGGCCGCAGCATTAATTTCGCCCTCGCCTGTCGTCATTTCGCAAATCGAATAGTTGGTCGTGCAGAAAATCGTAGGGTAGATTGGCGACAAGCCCGGAATGGTGATATTGTGGCTAAAATCCAAGGCGTTTAACCATGAGCTGGCCTCCTTCCTGAACATGTTGAGTATAAAGACCTTGGGCTGAAAGAGCGAGAAAGCTCTTGGCAAAGGATCATGAGGATTATTAGAGCCTTCACCATTGGGTTCGAAAGGGCATCTTTTCTCAAGAGGTTGAGAGATGTAGAGGTCGAAAAACGCAGCCGATACAATGAGTGTGCTGAACTTCATTGGATGAGCGATATTCGAGTGGCTGAATTTAAGCTTGAATCGAAGGGGGACCAAGCCTTTTATATAGCTTCAGAATGAAGCTACATTGAGCCCCTTTAAGCGATAGATCTAAGCCATAAGTCTTAAGCGCACATGCATAGTGCCGTCATTAAAACACCGCATATGGATAATTAAATGGACTAATTAAATACAGAATTTTATCACGAGCAGCGGTGCCTAGACGTGAAAACATTTTGTCGCCCGAATCAAATTATTACCTGGTTTACAAAGTTCTTCCTGTCATGATAGAAGAGGGTGCTGCAAATTCTGGCAGGTGCGTGCAGCAGCATCCTCGCACAGCTGCAAATGTGGATATCACGGTGCTGCATGAAATGCTTCTTTTTACGTAAAGGTGTCAAGTGAGCTTTGATGAAGACCTATTTCAAAAAAAAAGAAGTCTCAAAATGTTGTGTTCTTTGAAGCCAAGCCGATCAGAATATCACAGGCTGGCAGAAAACCATATCATCGTCGATAATCACTAAAATCACACTTTGCAAAAAGAAAAGAATCAGAAAATCGGTTGAGTAATACACGATCTTTGGACTTTCATAATGCTGTGTGTACTTGTAGCTGACTCAGTACGCACGTCGATGGAAAAAGAAACAGCGGTATTTCAAGGCTTGATCCCATCGAAGCGACAGTATAGGAAGAAACGCTAAGATGTCTCCAATGAAGAATTTGGAAATACAGTGTAATCCTCGGAGTCTTCTTACCCAAGGAAAAAGTAAGTGTGATTTAATTGGCAAATATCACACGCGTGCTAGGCCACAGACTCTAGAGATTTCGAACAGTTCGATCAGGACCGAAAGATTCTTTCTTAGCGCTACGACTTTCACGAAATCAAAAAAGAAGCATAAAATAGTGTTTTATCATCTCAACGTGTTTCAGGTTCCAAATAAGAACTTATATGATCAGACCTCGGCTCTTTCCCCGCAAAGCAGCTGGACGCGCCTCTATTGCCGCAATAGGAAAAGATGATTATCGCGACTCCGACGTCCTACGTCAACAAATCGTCTCTCGGATTGCATTTATAAATCGGACGCCAACATGTTGGAAATGAAAACCGCTTTTATCACCATTTCGATAATCGCTTTGAAACTTTTAAATATATAGGCTCGATAACAATATTATAAACGATGACCAGTTTGGATAGGACATTTCTTCAAACATCAAGCTGGAAGCCAGATATATTTAAAGGAAAGGTGGCGTTTGTTACCGGCGGAGCAGGCACCATTTGTCGGGTACAAACGGAAGCTTCGGTTCTACTCGGCGCAAACGCCGTAATCATCGGTAGAAACAATGAAAAGACAAAAAAGGCTGCTTCAGAAATCGAATCATTGAGAGATGGGGCAAAGGTCCTAGGTCTCGGAAATACCGATGTACGCGATGTCCAGTCCTTGGCTCAAGCGGTCAAAACTACAGTTGAAGAACTTGGTAGAATTGACTTTGTAATCGCCGGCGCTGCTGGAAATTTTTTGGCCGATTTCAATCACTTATCCTCGAACGCGTTTAAATCCGTGGTTTCGATTGACTTGCTCGGATCTTTCAATACAGTCAAAGCGTGTTTTAACGAGCTCAAAAAATCCAAGGGATCTGTTCTCTTTGTGTCTGCTACTTTGCACTATCACGGCTTGCCTTTCCAGCTGCACGTGAGCGCAGCAAAAGCGGGCGTAGATGCGCTTTCAAATGCTTTGGCGGTAGAGCTAGGACCCTTGGGAATCAGATGTAACTGTATTGCTCCGGGCGGAATTGAAGGCACCGAAGGTATGTCTCGTTTGATGAATGACGACACGGACGTGGGGCAAAAAGTTCCCCTAGCAAGATGGGGAACAACGCAAGATATCGCTGAGGCTACTATTTACTTATTCTCCCCAGCGGCATCATACGTGACAGGAACGGTGCAAGTGGTGGATGGAGGCTTTTGGCATTTGGGAAATCTAGTCGGAGACCTATACCCAAAACTAGTGATTTCCCCGAATTCTCTCGAAAATTCTAAATTATAAGTCTCAGAGGACTATCTTTTTGAATATTAAACGTTAAATACTAGTAAACTTAAATATATCTTCGTACCTAATAAAATGTCGCGGCTGTGCCGACATGCAGCTCCCGTGACACATGCGCGGAAGCCGTCAGAAGTGGCCATGCAGAGCCCCGCGCACCTCAGATCGAGCAACAAAACACAACCAATTTTGGTGAATATACTCGCTCTCTTTCGCCTCAACATGTTTCCTGGAAGTGGCAATCACTCATACAACAACTATCAGGGCGGATACGGTGGTCCCCCACAAGGCCCGCCACCTGGCAATTACTACGGGGGCCCTCCACCAGGTCCACCACCAGGAGGTTACGGTGGTCCACCGCCGGGTCCGCCACCACAGTCATGGAGACCTCATGATAACAATTTGAACTCGTCTCAGTTTCAACAGCAGCAGCAACAATTTCAGCAGCAACAAGATTACAGAAACAACCAACGTCAGGGGTATGACCGTCAGGCGGCGCCTAATTCCTCCTATGACTCTCAAGGAAATTACACCGGCAGCTCTTACCAGGCCCCAATGGGTCCTCCACCCAATGCGCCGCAAAGTTTTGGCCAAAACAGCAATATGACTTTCCAGTACTCGAACTGTAGCGGCAAGAAAAAGGCGTTGTTGGTCGGAATCAATTACTACGGATCCAAGAACGAATTGCGCGGTTGCGTTAATGACGTAAAGAACATGAGCAGATTCTTAAACCAGTACTATGGCTACTCGTATGATGACATGGTGATCTTGACCGATGACCAGCAGGAAACAGCACGTCTTCCTACGAGAGACAACATCATTAGAGCAATGCAGTGGCTCGTTCGCAATGCATCTCCAAACGACAGTTTGTTCTTTCATATGTCCAGTCACGGTGGACTTGTGCCTGATCAAAATGGCGACGAAGAGAGTGGATTTGACTCGTGTATGTATCCGCTCGATTTCGAGAGAGCAGGACCTATTATCGATGATGAAATGCACGATCTCATGGTCAAGCCATTGCCACCAGGGTGTAAATTGACCGCATTGTATGATGCATGTCACTCAGGTACGGCGTTGGACTTGCCATTTGTTTACTCGACGAAAGGTGTGGTGAAGGAGCCAAACTTGTGGAAGGATGCCGGCTCGGGGGCTTTGCTGGCGTTCATGAGCTACGAATCGGGCGACATGTCTGGAGCTTTGAAGTCGGTCTCTGGAATCTTCAAGAAGATATCTAACTCTAACGGGTCTAACCGGAACCAAATCATCCAGTCTAAGATGTCTGCCGCCGATGTCATCTCATTGTCGGGATGTAAGGATGACCAAACGTCTGCTGATGCCACTGAAGCTGGTAAGAGTACCGGAGCCATGAGTTGGGCGTTTATCAGCGTGTTAACTCAAAGCACTAACCAGTCTTACTTATCTCTTTTGAACAACATGAGAAACTTGCTTTCCACCAAGTACTCGCAAAAGCCCCAATTAAGTGCATCTCATCCTCAGGACATGAACTTGGCTTTTCTTTTATAGATTTGTCTACGATAGGCTATATACATTCATTATTAGATGCTTTGACGCCTCCGTCTTGATGTTCAGTAGCTTGGGCCATGAAGCGCCTTGAATTCGGGGTAATTGAGGTCTTGAAAGTTCGAAAGGTCCGAAGAGGACAAAGGGATTTCGGTATTTTAAATAAAGAGGAAAATAATCTTTAACGTTTGTGCACAGAAAGCGCCTTCATTTATGATTCATCTCGTCAATTCATGGAGAGCGCGACTTTGTTGATCCCTGACGTCATTCCACAAAATACAATTTTCGAAGGAATACATGTAAAGAAGCTGGCGAATAATTTTGGCGAAGAAGTTTACAAAAAATATTCACATAAAAAAAGCCAGAAAGGCTGTTTTCTAAAAAAAAAACTATACGCGTCGCTTATCTCTTATTTCTACATGCTGATCACCGCAGATCATTCTACGCGCGTCTCGGCGCAGCAGGGGCATGTTTTGTGGTGGATTTTTGCCCCGCACGCTATAATCTTTTCCCTAAAAATTAGCGTACAATTTATAAAAAGACATGACTGAAAATTTCGAAAGACATCGACTGACTCGATGGGTAAAAGCTGACGTACCGTCGTATGGCGATGAGTGGGGGACCGAGTACGATGATTACGAACACGAGCACGAAAACGAATACGAACACGAAGATGAGATAGAAGACGAGTCCGAAGCGTTTGCACATGGAACCCCACTGAAAGAGCTGATCTCGAGCCCATCATTAAATCTTCAGCCCGTGGATCTGCCCAGCGAAAGCGGAGTTTCGAAAAGTCAGCCGGCTGGGCCTCCGGATGCTCCCATGAGTAACTCAACATTGGTACTTAGTATAGATAAGAAAGACACGATAGGAAGAGAAGTTCTGTCGGACGAAGACAGCGATGGCCCTAATGAAGCCTCTCATTCATTAAACGCTCGGCCGGGCCCTCCTAGATTGCAGATAAACGATCAAGGATCGATACAAAAGATAACCGCCAAGGCAGCAATTAGTGATCTCCTACCCCCTACTCCCACCTATCAGACTCTGCATCAATTTCCACCGGCCAGTCCCGAGGACGGTACCGACCGCAGCTACTTGTCTGATGCGGACTCCATTCAACAAGAGCCCGATCAGTTGAATGTGAGGCATAAACTCGATGTTCAATACCCATCACTAGGATCTCTTGGTATTGCGCAGCATACAAATCAATCCACAAGAAGCAGGGCCTCCGATATGTCATCGGCGAGCATGAGCACTGGCGAGCAGTCGCTTCTCGAGCCAGCAAGGTCCAGCCAACCTATGCCAGAAACTTTGGTTCTCTCGATCGACAGAATAAATCTCGCAGATAGTGATGACTCCAGTTTTGATGACTTTCATCTGCTGCCAAAGCCCTCACAATCTCATGAGAAAGAAACGCAATCATTAGAGAACGGCGAAGAGAACGGCGAAGAGGACGACGATGATGACTGGGGCTATAATAGCGAGCATAGCAGCAACTTTGACGAGCCGGAAAGTCTCGTGTTGCCCGATAAAAGCCCAAGTCCTGAAATACCCAGACACAGGGTGAAAACCGACGCTTTGGACTCACTAATAGATGATCTTTCCAAAATGGAAGGTGATTCATCTCTTTTTGACGAGACGAGATCCAGAGATGACGTCGAGAAGAGCTTACTTCCTTCTCTAGATTCTATCAAAGACTTCCAGTTGCCGGATTTCGAAAGTCATACCTTCGAGGGTGTCTCGCAAGACAACATCTCCATACCACCAAGTATACCAAGTCTCGTATCTCGTGCTCGTAAAGACTCGATCCGAAAGCCACCTCCATCGCAAATTGAAGAAGTGAGAGAAGTTACAAAAGCTGCTGAACCAACATCCGAAGATACTATAAAGAGCCCACCCGCAGATGAAACGATCAAGAACCTTCCGGACATTTCCAAAGAAGTCGAGCTTCCCCCACCCCCAATAAGCAAAGGTCCCGCATTTAATCGAAGAGTCTCGACAATGTCGACGGCAACATTTAATATGGGGAACTGGAAGCCCAAGACGAATATTTACCGAGACCAATTTGTCAATGACAACGATAACGAGTCACAAATGAACGTCAGTTTGTACAATAAAGACGACTCTGCGTACAAACAATTCACTCGCATGGGCTCGACTTACGCACCCTCCATATCTAATTCTAGCTGCATTTCAGTTCCCGACACTGTCGAAACTAATCTCGAGCAAATCAATGAGGACCAGCTGGATGGCGAGTATCCAGATACAATGTCAGTTGCAAAGTCGTATCACCCGGTAACCTCTCATGACTCTTCAGATCATAGTCTCGGCTCGTCAATTCTTCACGATCATGCATATGACAAGCCAAAGTTTCACGAGCATTCACTGACGCCAGTTATGTCTGCGGATGATCTCAACCCCATAATCGAGGAAGAGACAAAGCCTGTGCCTAAAAGTACCGATCGGAAATATCCCGTTTCAAACTGGAAGAAAATCATGAGCACTTCGCAGCCAGTAGACCGGATTGAGCTCTTGAAGAAGGCGCGCCTGGATGAGATGAATTATGAAACTGGATTATCACACTGGCTTAGGGAGTCGCTCAAATCTTCCGACTCTCCCCATATACAGATTGGAGAATTGGCGACACAAGCCTACAAGAACGCTCAGCACAGTGACATAAGGAGACATACGTCGATCAGAAGCAGGGTTAATTTGGTGAGAGATAAGATAGAGCCAGGAAATTTGGGTATACAAGCATCCAGTTTGGGAAGAAAGTTCTTCAACCGTGGAAAAAAGCTCATGAAGACATCGGACTAATATTTCAAATTGATAAAAAATTTTTTTTTATTGGTATGTCTAATACACTCATTTTAGCCGAGGGTGAGGAGATCCGTGAGCGTCATTCAAAACTTCATTTTAACTTGGTCTCGGTTACGGCGATAGAACTCAAGTTTTTATCTAAAGTATCCGAACTATCAGACTCAAGTTCTGGCTGGAAAAACGTAACAGCTTCCTTGTCGTGTTCCTCGTCGTATTTTTGCAACTGACCGATTGGGACTTTGACCACAGTGTGTCCCTGTTCGCCTGTGGAAAGTGAGAATGTCTCGGTTCTGTGCCTATATCCACCAATCCTTGGCAAAACGTATGACCAAACGAAATAATAAGCGATACACACTAGGAACAAGCCGATGGTGGTGAGGGCATATGTTGCGTAGAAAAAGGAGACATCACTACCCTTTAAGGTTCCCTTAGGAGGCACGAATGACATGGCTAGCACAAACAATGTCCACAAAATGGCAATAACGAGAACGGGAGTCCAAATGTGGAATTCTTTGTAGCCTAATCCAAGCTTCTTCCGATGGTTTCTGAGTTTGAACAATCCCACGAATAACAACATGTTGAAAATGTACGAAGAGTATGAGCCCATATCGACCACAAAGTTGTAGGCATCTCCTGGTGGTGGCGCGAGCAAAACCACAATGTTTACCAAGAGCGTGATGAAGGTAGGGAAGATGGGAGTACCCCATGGCTTCACGCTAGTCCAGAGACGTGGATAAGGCAAAACACCTTGTCTGCCACATTCTCTCAATGATCTCGAGTGAGCGATGAAAATGCCGAGCAAATGTCCAAACGCAGAAAGAGCGACAAACACGTTGAGCGCAACCGCGGCTCTTTCACCAAAAACCTTTTTGAAGAAAAGCGAGGATACAAGACTGCCTGCAGACTTTATTTCCTTAACTGAGCCGATAGCGGCGTAGTACGCGGTAATCACTAGGATATAGATGATGAAAATGATGAACATTGTCAAGGGAACATATCTTTTGTACGCTCTTATAGTGTCTTTTGGGGCAGTCTCTGCTACAACACTAAAGGCATACCCGGAACCACCATAAGAAAATACTACTTTAAGAATAGCACTTGAGATTGAGTTACCGTCAGTAGTCGTTCCCGCCCATGTGTCCTTGAAAATCTCAGTATTGTTTCCTGCTTTTGTATGACCTCCAAGCACAGCAAAACCGGTAAAGACAATGAATAAAATAAACACCATTTTAACAAAACCGATGAAATTGTTGAGTCTGACTGCGAATTTAGTATTTGCAGACACGATCAAGAAACAAAGAATTAAGGGCGCAAGTGCTAACCCTCTCTGCTGCCAAGCCGTGGGCGTGTGTCCCGCAGCACTAAAAAGATATGAGGCAAATGCCGAAGCTGATGATGTGGAGAAAGACAAAATGACGTTTGTGGCAGCGTAAACCACAGGCATCATGAATTTGGGCCGAGGATAAGCCTGCTCCAAGTAAACAACCTCAGCGCCAGATCTCTTCGGGAAGTAAGTCACATATTCAATGTAAACGGCAATTTGAAATAGGGTGATGATAAATCCAACAATCCAAAAAATGTAACTTGCTCCAACAGATCCAAGGGTCTTCAAAACAGACGCCGGGGTGACGAAGATACCCGTACCAATCACACCCTGAACAATGATATAGACAACTGTCCAAGTGGATACTTGGTAGCCTAATGGCGAAACTTTTTCCACGGGAGCACCATATGAATCTTGATCAGTTGAGCTTGCGTCGGAATCAATCACAACTGGCTCGGGGTTGATTCCGAAGACTATTTGAAGAGCAACAGTCTTGAGTTTCTGTACGAGACTCATGTTATCGATGACATCCACAAAACTTTTGAGGATCCATTACGTAACTTATATACGGTACAGATTACTTGATGTCGTGATGTTTTGAAATAATTTGGTGTGGCTGCTAAAATCTTTCGATTCCTGCATGGTCACAAAAGGGTGATTGTAAACTTTGGGATTTTGGTGAATATACTTCCCCTCCTCCCACGATCATTTAATAGACTTTGGAGTTCACAGCGAGAGTTAATTTGACTTAAACATGAGTAGCAATTTTTCAGTAATATTTTTAAAATAACCAAGAATTTCTCAGATTTTCTTGTGGCTTCGAGAAAACCGTGGCGATCCCTTCGTGCGGCGTTTAATGCGGCGCGAAACACATGTAACTGTGGCTTTTTGTGTACGCGCCGTGCCTTTCAAATTACGTGCTCCTCTTTTTGTGCAATATGTCGGGTGATTTTAAATATTTGAAAGCCAATTGGATAATGATACAGGGAACTGAAATGTTGGGCGCAGAGCCTCACCGAAATAACAATCTCGCTGGTAGAGACATTGAGCTGCACTAACCACTTTTCAACTTGGTTCAGTCCAAAGGAAACTTTGCCATAATCTCGAGAATGTATTGTTTTTTTCTACGAGTCCTCATAGAAAGAAGACCAAGCTGATGACTGCCGACTCTGTTTTCTTTTTCGATTGAGAGGATTTGAACTTCTGATTGAAATTAACGAGATTGCTTTGGCTCAAAACTCACCAAAGGAGACTTTATGTCATGATTTTCGTTCAACAGCTCCGCTTGCGCAATTTTTGAACAATCAATTTTTACAGTTGACGAATGAATTTGTTCAGGGTCATGTGGATTCTCGCCCAAAACGAAAGAGTTGCTGACAAGTAAGATATTCCATCCGTGCTCCCTCCCATGACAATAGTAATCTCGTATTTTGCTCAAAAAATAGAAAAGAGCTTCCAAAACATTTGATGACAGTACCGTCAAATTATCACTCAAAAATCTCTAGTGAATCATACGTCATATCATTCGGTGTGTAATAGAAGTCTCAGCATACCGGCTCATTCCCGTACTTGCTTTTTTCATGGAGAGGATTGCTGTGCACACTCCTTTGTTCGGTCGGAATTTGTCGTCAGTCACCAAATACGCACCTTTGAGGAGCGAACCTCGTATTTCGAACAAAATATGTTAACACCGGCCGCTTCGAAGTAATTTTGGGTCGTCTCATCTATTACGCTGCCATGAAATTAGAGAAAGTTATTTACTTTGCCTTATCGCAAACACTTAATCGCAAAGTGATTTTCCGAAATGGTGACATCGGCTTTGTCACGGCTTTGCTCGTAATGGAAAAATTGCTCAGCCGCATGACGCAGAAGGTTTTGTGCGGTGCACTCACTCATCGTGCATTGACGATCGGCAAAATAACATTGAATATCGAAGCAACAATGACCGATCCAAATTGTATTTACCTCATGCCAAAAGCACTGTCAAATTGCTTCAATTCCTGCGATATGTCCGAGCATATTAACCTCGACATTGTAACCGCCTTCAACTTCCAAATAGGATATTCGGGCAAGCTCGCAGACGTGCCTGCGCGTGGTGATGAGCCACGTGCGCCTCGGGCGAGCGAAAGAGAATGCGGTCTTTTTCCTCTTTACTTCCAATCTTTTTCCCTGATTTTTTTTTTTTGACACTTCAAAAAGCTCGGAGTTATCGAGTAATATTTTCCTCGCCTGATGGTGATTTAGTAAATTTTCGCACCGAAACTCATGACTTGCTCCAGAAAAGCATTTCTCCTACCGATTTTCGCTTTTATGCAACTTTCATGAGGTAAGGCCAAATCGAGCTTTGCTCGCATACACGCGCCTGTACAGATACCAATCGCGAGGGCGGGAATGGAAGAAAAATTCTTGGCATGCTTCACATCTCGTAAGGCAATCTCACAATTTTTTGTCACGCCCTTATCGAGTTGAGGCAAATTTCAATGAAGATGGGCTCTGGTGGGGCTGTCTTTTATTTAATGGTTGAAAAAGCAATTTTTATTTGTGTTGGAAAATTAAGCAGCTCGGAGCCTTCAATTTGTGAGAAGCAAGTGGCGATCGGGAATGTGAAGTTGACAACGATCCGCGACGCACGAATTGAGTTGATTTGTTCACGCGGAGCGCACAAGAAAAACCACGCCGTATGTGAGATGTCAACTACACCCCGATGTGTCATTCTAAATTGATCTTCTTGGCAAAAGTTGTGCCGAAAATTATGCCGAAAATTTGAAGTCTGTACGATTCCAAAAGAGAGAAACACTGGAATAACAGCTCTCGCGTACCCGAAAGCTTCGAGTCAAGACGCCTCAACGCCACACGCCTCATTCTCCGGTGCGGTTGCCATGGGTAGTCGCATGCAAGTCGAGATATATACCGAACGAGACAAATCAGCGGAATTTTCTGGGCAAATCTGTATGTAATTTTGCTATGCAATGGGAATTTCTATTGGAATTTTTGGATATAAAAGGAGGGAGTTCCCGCGTCGAAACCACCAAATCAATACACAACAATCATCCGATGAAAGCCGATATCAAGATCGTGGCGGTCTTCTACCTCCTCACGCTGGCGATTGCCCTGCTTATCTCCTCTAACACCTTTCTTGGTGCCGCAGTCAGCAGCACTGCGGACACCACCGTTAACGCGGGTATCTTCTACTCTATCCTTGGTGGAGCTTTATCCACTTTCGCCAACGTGAACAACCTTGGTGCATTTTACTTGACTGGCTCTGCGAACCAGGCTGCCTCCATCAACACCGGTGGACTGTCGTTTGTTAACTCCGGTGTCAC
>JAJMGZ010000064.1:0-60953 GCA_030582795.1 Metschnikowia chrysomelidarum
AGAGACGAAGAACGCAGCCTTGAACCGGCAAGGCCCTGTTGATGAAGCGCGCTGTTATGCTCATTCAACAGAAGGGTAGAAATCGACAGCTGGCGTAAGCCCAGTCCATTATATACAGTGTTGCTTCGAGAGGTTGCATGATTATTTAAGGGTACGGACACCTGAATTGTGGTGGGGGAGCCGGAGAGCCCATGAACACCTTTTGGTTTTTGAGCACGCTGTGCCGCACACAAGTCCAATAATCTCTTGCGAATCAATTGTAACATGATATGCGACGTGGAAGAATTGCTCAACTGTTCATGATTCAACATCCCTTGTATATCGTAAACCACGGCTTCCGCATTCGTGTCCGGGTTCGAGTCCGCAATCATCTTCTTTAACGTTTCGGTCGCCACACGCGACGCAAGCCCCAGCGGTGGAATATAGCCCAGAAAGGGCGTGGTTGTGGGAAGCAGTAAGATGTGAGAATAAATGTTCATGAGAATTAGGTCGAAATTAGTCGTGAAAGAAACGGTGTAGTTGCGAATTGTCTTAGGCAACAGCAGTGTCGGCTCGTCGACATCAGTCATGATGTCATCGCTATCATTTTCGAGATTCTGGGAGAAAAACGACGGTTCGCTTCGCAGACTCAGACTAGGAATCGCAAAGTATGAGTTTTGTTGAGGAAGATCAACTGGAGTCTGAAGTGTTTGCTCCACGGGGGTGAACGGTGCGTCCGGGAGTGTTTGGAAAGACTTGTTTAATTTGATGGAGAGGGTCCTTTTGTTCGTCATTTTTGTGTTTATTTGACTTCCGGTATTCAAGTTCAATCAAGAGTTTATCTTGAAGTTCAATTTTTTTTTTCTAAAACCCTGGACCTGACGCGTCGTGATACTCTGGAAAGAAATTAATGACACAGAATTAGGAGATTTGGGACTGTGGAGAATTTCGATATCTTGAAATTGATGTTGAGCAACCTGAAAATATTTGAACGCTTGAAAAAAGCAAGCAAAACGAGACGTGTCTGAGAAACTGCTTTGGGACTCACGCCTGGTGGGCAATGAAATCGGGAGTGGCTTAGGGGGAAAAGCAACGAGAAAAAAAAAGGAAACTTCTGGGGAACTTGCAATAACGATTCGGTAGTTGTACTGAAGATCTCATAAATTTTCTTTTCTTGGCTAAAGATATTAAGAAGCTTTGCGTTTCTGATAAGGTTTTTTTGAGAAAAATAGGTATGAGAATATATTTAGAACAATGGGATCTCGTCGACCAGTCGTATAACGCCAGGGGCATGATGCGCGGGTACTCAGTTCCGCTTTGGGCAAAATTCGCACCGCGTTCCAGCAAGACGTGACTCGATAAGAAGGGAGCCTTCCCATAAGATATCAAATGCGAGTTTAGAATGTCAGGATAATGCAATAGGTTGAACGGATTTTTTACAGCCTCAGTACTCTTAATTCAAATATTTAGTTTGTCTTTTTTTTTTTTTTTAAAGAATCAAAATTTATTGAAACTGGCTCGCTTTTTGCTGCGATGCCGGTGGTAAGACGTGTCGTGCGAAGAATACACAATGTGAGCCCGGCAACGGCCCGAATCCTATTGCTTCTTATAAATTGAACTTTGAATTGTCATTAAGTAAAAGCAGCAGTTACTGGATGATGACACGAAACGACTCATGAACTTAATATGCCTCCTTCGATGCGCAGAGCGTTCAGAAACTCCAGTCAAAGAATCTGAGCGCTATTGTTTAAACATTTGTGCGGCTCGGATCTGATGCGGGTACAGTTTCAGAACAAAGATAGACAAAGGGCTTGTTAATTTAGCGCATGGTCACATGATCAAAAGTCAACAAAAGTTTTATATAGAAGAATTCGAATGCAAGATAAGCTCAATGAAGGCCACTTCAAGTTAAACAATGGCAACAAGCATTGAAATTAGCGCTGCGCCAAATTCAGGCGGCGTCGGAAATTAAACTATTGCTCGAGAAAGTTACTCGTCAATTTTCTATTTGAAATAGATCGTAATGCTGATACTGCAAATACCGTTCAAATTTCGAACTATGTAACCATTGTAGAAATTTAAAGCGCTATTCACTGCAACCTGGAGACTGCTAATGCCGAGGAGACGCATACACATAAAAACCCGAATTGTATCACTTTTCTTTTGCGTTAGGGACCATTTGTATCGGGACGAAGTTACCCTTTAATTTATTAATTATTAAATCAAGTTTTTACTCGTAGATACATCCTGATCTCACAAAAAGACGAAAAAATCATGTTGAGTAAATGAGCGCAAGAATGGTGCAGGTCCCGCGAGCGCATGACTGTGGTTCCACGAGGTCCCCGCGGTCATCTGTATGGTGAAATCAACGGCAAGACTTCTCCATTTCTTTGGGGTATTACTATTTTTTTAAGCAAACAATTCGCTTGATTGATTCGAAAATATCGAGCACCCAATGGACTACGAGCATTTTTTCCGGCCGTTGGGACTTGCATTCGACGTCGCAGGCGTCTTCCAGTTAGGGAGGGATGTTAACGACGACCAGAATGCGAGAGCGGCGCAACAAGACACACCACCTGCAAATACACGTGAATTCTCTAACACGACGGAAAATATCGACAGAGGAGAGCGGGTAGTACGCACTGCATGGTACTTTCAGTTCGTACCTCTTCCGATAGTGAACTACAATCTCTTATGGCGGCGTTATCGGCCCACAGACATGCGGCATGTAATTACACATATAAGCAAACTAGCCTCGCTAGTTTTTACCTTCATTTTTCGTGCATTCGTATATGTCACATCAGTTTACTTCTGGTTACGCTTCATTTTGAGCGGGATCTCGTCTTGCGGTAACATGGTCACGTTTTCTCAAAGCTTTTTTTCGGACATATTCACATTTTCACTTAGAAACTACCCGTCGCTATTGGAGCGACACAAAGAATTGGTTGCTGCCGTAAGGTCCGGCAATACCGACCCGATTTCATTTGATAGCCCCGCGAAATTTCTATATGACACCGCGGCTTTCAAAATTCAGGTATCTTGCAATGTCAAAGGGCCCTTACGTTGTGAGCTTGTAAGGAGCTCTCTCATATTCAAACTTTGCGATATCTTGAAGCAATGCTTCTCTGTGTGGGAATACTTGCCGTCCTCATTTCTAACTATCACTACCATCTGCATCTACATTCTATATGCTTTGGGCGCGCAGGTTTTAAACATCAACATAGTCACACTAGTGACATATATCACATGGAAACGACAATTTCCATTGACCAAATTTGTATTCGAGCTAGTGAAAAGCGTATGGGTGGGAGCCGCAACCAATGTCCTTTGATGGTTATATTCCGCACGCAGGCGTGCCGCTTTATTCCACGACATCCAAATTTTCAAGTGAAAAATTAAAAGCGTGTCCGACAACTCCTTTAACAATCGACGTAAACGCTGCCGCACTTGAGTACGCGCACTTGGCTGAAGTCATCAAAATGATTTCGTCAGAAATCATTGATTGGGCCTTTGTGGCTCTGCACTACCATCGTCAACACATACCTCGAAAAGTGGTTAACATAACGCGATACGAGTTTGTGAGTGCTATCGTACACAAGGGTTTGAAGTTACGCGCGAACTGAAACATGCAACAAATTAAACAGTTTTGGTAGAATTGGTTTGCAAGGGGCTTAAAAAGGACCATTCACAAACGCAGAATCATCAAAGAAAAACCAGCACGTGCTTTCAGAGTCGATGAACTACTTAGCTGACGTCTTTCTTATGGCGCATTATAAATGGAGGAAGACTCAAGAACAACAAAGGCAAGTTAGAAAACAAAAAATCTTTCGGTGTCCTTCGAGTCGACGCAGGTCCAGGTCGTTTTTGCGTTAAGAAAAATTCTTGATACTATGGCTTTATTATTATTGCGAAAAATGACAACTTAATCGTGAAAACTTGTTCGAGGCAATGAAAATTATGGGATTGAATTGTGTCAAGTTATCAAAGGTTCCGACGCGTTCTCAGTTATATGTTAGGTCATAATCAGCCATGCACATGGCAATTGAAACTCGCCGAATAAACGGCTTCATCGATTTGGTTGGAATGGAGTCCTATGCTTTGGTCTAATGCGTTGAAAAATGCGAGGTGTGTGACCATAAGTTTTGGTAGGTGCAATGTAAGGCCTGAATTTCCGATTGCACTCTAGGTACATGAAGCGAGAGGGTTCATAGACCTCACGTGGTCGATTGGTGAAGCATCAAAGCGTTATTTTTAGTCCGTAAGGAGATAAGTCTGAAAGAAATCTTGGAATTCACAGTATTAGAATATCTATTCCAGCTCGGTAAATCAATTGAGGTCGTTGCAAAAGTGAGATGTGACGTAAAAGTTTTGTGACACTAATGACCTTGGAATCTTGAGCGTACTATCAGCAACATTTGGCCCTTGCATAAAGGAATCTATCTTTGCTGTTTCCCGAGACTCGACTTGGAGAAATAAGTATTCATTTCCCATGAACAATCTCATTTGATCAAACTTCTCGAAGTACCCTTTAAATAAAACTTTTTTATTCTTTAAATTACTTCATCAAATCGGGCGAGTTAAGAGAAAGTTGACTTGTCTCACATGTAAGCGTTTTGTGATCCGTTAAACTCAAAGACGCTATCAATGGCAAAGAATCAGTAGAAGCACCCCAGCCCGATAAATCTTGCTCCAACTCAATGTTTTTCCGGCACAACCAAAGAAACTATTATTGCTAGAGTTATCCAAGCCGCATTGTCCATCACTCGCAAACCGACACGCCCCATATCTAATACCATGTGTCGAACCACGAGGTATCTCACGCTAGGCCTAGGTAAAAATAATCCAGCTTGATATATCTCTCCTTTTGTTTTCATATTATCGTGTCATAAGCCTGTCTGGGGTGTTGCCCTTAATTCCTCTTTGGTGTGCACAGAGTAGGGGCTTCTTGGGCTGACCCTTTCCATTCGCTCTCTTTCGCTGGCTAAATACCTCCAGGCAGTCTTTAGGAGCCTCCTCATAGTTTTTGGCTTTTATCCCGCTGGTTTTAGGCACACAAGCCCGTCCTACTGAGGCACAGTGAAGCTAGATTATCAGTATTATATATTTAATTCTACTTGATGGGCCAGCCTGTAAGTTCGAAAAAAGTGGCAACTTGTCCGAGCGGTTAAGGAGAAAGATTAGAAATCTTTTGGGCTTTGCCCGCGCAGGTTCGAATCCTGCAGTTGTCGTATTTTTTTCATCCCGTGCAAACAATAATTGTTTTTACTAAAACCCGTTACCTCCGCTTTTTTTTCAAGGTTTGTGATAATTGCGCTCGCATCTCCGAAGTTTTGATCTCAATGTGATGCATCAACCAAGAAAATCCGGGGTTGCAAAGCGACGCAAATCGAAGTGTGCCGAAATGCCCTCGAGAAATTAATCTATTGAGATTTTCGCGACCTCGCATATCAAACTCCTCAACAATTATTGAAATTAATATGAAACGTTTCGCGATTCAAAACAAAAAATCATGTCAATTTGATGACGCTCAGTCTTATACCCCGGCATGAATAGAGGTTGTTCAATGAGTCGTTGAAGGTCATTCGACGAAGGGATGAAAAGTCCGTCAGAAATGCCCTTCCATCAGAAGTATCAACTAAAAAAGAAATTCGGCAATGTCACGGAACTGGAATTTTTGAGCAGCTCATTTTGCCGCTCATATCCCGCACGCGCTTCGCGGTGGTTCTAAGTCAACCATGCGCTCATCGCCTGGCATGTCGACTACTGTAGAGAAGAGCCTGCACATAGTGATCAAACACACCCAGGTAAAAACGCTCACAATTTATTTAAGAATTAAGCGCGTTTGCAACTCCTTTTTAGAAAAATGGGAGTACCTGCGCTTTTCAGATGGCTTTCTCAGAAGTATCCGAAAATCATCTCGCCGGTAGTTGAAGCACAAGTAGATGCTGAGTACGGCAAGGTGCCGGAATATTCCGATCCCAATCCCAACGGCGAATTGGATAACTTGTATTTGGACATGAACGGTATCGTGCATCCGTGCTCGCATCCAGAGCACAAGCCTGCGCCCGCTACAGAGGACGAAATGTTTTTGGATGTATTTAAATACACAGATCGTGTGCTCATGATGGCCAGGCCAAGGAAAGTTCTTGTGATCGCTGTAGATGGTGTCGCCCCGAGAGCGAAAATGAACCAGCAACGGTCACGGCGTTTCCGGGCAGCGCAAGAAGCAAAAATTGCCAATGAAGAAAAAGAGCGTCAGATTTCTGAGTGTGAAGCTCGAGGTGAGACTATTGACGACTCGATCAAGGGGAAAAGAAAATGGGATACCAACGCCATTACGCCGGGAACCCCTTTTATGGACGGACTTGCTATAGCACTTCGGTATTGGGTGGCGTATAAATTAGCTTCGGACCCTGGTTGGAAAGACCTTCAGGTTATTATCAGTGACGCTACTGTGCCGGGTGAAGGTGAGCATAAATTGAGTTTCATTAGATCGCAACGTCTGGACCCAGAATACGATCCGAACACCAAACACTGCATCTACGGGTTGGATGCCGACCTTATTTTCTTAGGCCTTGCTACCCACGAGCCGCATTTTAGGGTACTTAGAGAAGATGTCTTTGCAAACGG
This sequence comes from Metschnikowia chrysomelidarum, assembly GCA_030582795.1. Classification (NCBI taxonomy): domain Eukaryota; kingdom Fungi; phylum Ascomycota; class Pichiomycetes; order Serinales; family Metschnikowiaceae; genus Metschnikowia; species Metschnikowia chrysomelidarum. Next base: position 6,610 of record JAJMGZ010000064.1, read on the forward strand.
AAACAGTCGAATGGGTGTTTCAGCTCAATTACTGATGACTGCAGAGCAAAAGGAGCAATTAGATGCCCAAGATGCCCGTAAACCGTTTTTGTGGCTTCATGTCAACGTACTTAGAGAATATTTGGAGGTCGAATTGAAGCAGAAAACATCTTTTACATGGGACTTGGAACGCGCTATTGATGACTGGGTGTTCATGTGTTTTTTCGTTGGAAATGACTTTTTGCCTCATATGCCTGCGCTTAGTGTTCGTGATAATGGTATCGATATTTTAATTGGGTGTTGGAAGCAAGTTATTCCACGGCTTCGCGACTACATTACGTGTGATGGCAAGCTAAATTTGGAAGGCGTGGAACAACTTCTTGCCGTGTTGGCTACAAGGGAAGACGGAATTCTCAAGCAGAGGCACGAAAGGGAACTTCGGTTCCAGAACAACAATCGAAAGAGAACTCACGCTCAAGAGGAAGAGCGGGCAATAAAAAAGCAATATCTTCCAACAGTTTCTAAAGGTAAGGAGAAAGCTCCCTTGACCGCAGACTCAAACATGCCGTTGATGGATACGTCCGGAAAACTCGTGGATGGATACGCTCAACTCTCTAATAAGGACATAGTCCATAACCGAGACATCATCACAAAGGCAAACATGGCCAATACTGATGCTGCGGCTGCCCTCAAAAAACTTTTGGAAGGGTCTCTGAGTGCTCAAAACGAGCCCGAGGTAACAACACCGGTGAAGAACACCAGTGATACTACGAAGCACGCCCAATCGGATTCTGAAGAAGACGAAGTGAGAACATGGGAATCTGGCTACCGAGACAGATACTACAAGAGTAAATTCAAAGTTCAAACAGAAGAAGAGGTAAATCTGATCCGAAGGGAAGTGACAAGGTCGTACTTAGAAGGCATATCGTGGGTCCTTCTTTACTACTATCAAGGTTGTCCCTCATGGCAATGGTATTACCCATATCATTATGCACCATTTGCCGCGGACTTTATCGACATCAGAGAGGTTGTCGGAGAAAAGGGTATTCAGTTCAACTTAGGGCAGCCTTTCACGCCCTACGAGCAACTCATGGCGGTCTTGCCGGCCGCCTCGGGCCACACGTTACCAGAGGTGTTTCGTGGCTTGATGAGTGATGCTAACAGTGAAATTATCGATTTCTATCCTGAAGATTTCCAGATCGACATGAATGGTGCCAAAATGAGCTGGCAAGGAATAGCCTTATTGCCGTTCATCGATGAAAAAAGACTTCTCACCGCAGTTCGCGCCAAGTATCCTTTGTTGACTGATGCGGAAAAATCGAGAAATACGAATAAATCCGCACAATTGTACATCTCTAGTTACAACAAGAATTACGCCAGATTCGTGCAAGAATTCGATCACGACAAAGAAGTCGTCTTCAAGTCCGCCGTCAGTGGTTTGGCTGGTAAAGTAAAGCATGTGCGCGGCTTTGATATGATCGACACATTTAGATTTCCCTTGAAGGAAGGAGATATGCCAGATGTCAAAAATCTGGAGTTCTTGCCCTGTTGGTACGAGTTTCCACAAGCGACTCAGGGTAAGTCTATGCTTTTGAACGGTTATATTGGACATGGTGCGGTGCTTTCTGACGCCGACAAGCATGCCGTTGTGTCCAGGCAGAGATATAATCCGCGATTCCAAAACGACTCGAATTATGTGAATGAAGGCCCTGCTGGAAAGGATGAGTTCATGAGTTTTTCTATGCGACATGGGGGATACAGAGCATTGGTACGAGGACAAGGGGCCCCGGGTCGTAATCTGGCTGACAGCGGAGGTCGTTATTCAAGCCAGAACAATGCAGCTGCAAATGGTATGAATCAGTATTATAATTCCAATTATGGGCAAAGGAATGGCAGCGGCTATGGGAACAGCGGGTACAATAATGGATACAACAACAACGGACACAACAGCAATGGATACAACAGAAATAATGCAGGTGGTTTCAATCCCAATTACAACAATAGGAATGGTGAACAGTACGGCAATTACAACGGGAATAACAGGTATGCCAATAACCATGGTCCAGGTGGTAACTACAACAGCAACCGCAGTGGCAATTACAGCGGTCATTACAGCGGACAAGCCGGCAACCAGAAAGGTTACCAAGGCAATCAGCGCTTCCACAATAACTCTCAGAATCACCGGCAAGGTCAGAACTTTTACAGAAGATAACTAGCTTTTATATGAATAGAGCATTTAGATGGTGTATGCCTGAAACAATTCAGTGCGCGATTGCACGTCAAATTCCTGCATCAAACACATATGACAAATTGACGATAAGCTGTTCGCATTTGCGTGGTACCCCCCATGACTTCACTTCTCTACGAAGTTTCCACTCTGACAAAGGTGTCTTTGATCGTAGATCATGATGTTACACGAGTTGAGTTTACACATGAAGTTGAATATCAACAGTTGAATAGTGGATCCATTCCCATGGTTAACAAAAACCACCTCGCAATGCACCAGAGTGATGTCTACGTCTTGGACTCTACTAGGTCGGGGCAAAAGCTTCGAACGAAAGAGACTGGATTGTATGGATTAATTTTGAAGCCTCTCTTAGACGACCTTTTTCAGGTTGCACACAAATACGTGGAAACCACCACACCGACTTCCATCGAGGAATTTTCCTCGACTTTAGTGAGTAACGGGCGGCCGATTTTGATGATCATTATTTCGGGAGATACATCGATCTGTGAGTTCTTAAATGCGCTTCCCGCTGAAACCGAGGGCCAAATTGACTTATTTGTCATTCCTGCTGGCACAGGCAATTCTCTCGCGTTATCTCTAGGCTTAAACAATGAAGCAGTGGCAATTCAGAGGTTGTTCCTGTATACCACAGATTGTCAATCACCATTTCATTTATACTACGCTAGTTTTCCCGATGGAGCGCAAATACTAGAGAATACAGGTCGGCGCAAGCCAATTACTAAGCCAATGTTATTTGTTGTTGTCGCTTCGTGGGCGTTTCACGCGTCCTTAGTGGCCGACAGCGATACGGAGGAAATGAGGAAGCGTGGGCTAGATCGATTCAAAATTGCGGCGCATGGAAATTTGGCGCGGGCGCAAAAATACAATGCCAATTTGAAGATTGTTGATCAAGATAAAGATGGCCATGCTCTCTCTCGCGACGGGCCATTTGCCTACTTAGTTGTTACTCCTTCCCAAAAGTTCGAGCCGACGTTTGAGATTCTGCCCAAAGGTAGTATTTTTGACAGCGACCTTTATGTGATTGGATTTCGCACACAGTCAGTGGACGGCTATATTGAAGACATCATGAAAAAGGTTTATGAAGGGGGGCGTCATATAGAAGATGAAAGGGTGTTTTATGATAGGGTTGAGAAGCAAATGGTCATCAATATAAATATTTCTCCTAATGAACCTATTGGCAATCGACGCTTTTGTGTCGATGGTGCAATAGTGGTAGTGCCAGGGAAGGAAGAGCAATCGGTGATGATCGGGTATCATGGAACGAAAGTTCACAAGTGGAACATAGGTATCATCCACTAATAGCTGAGGTTACAGACTATTTCTTTTTCAAAGAAGAAATTTAAAGCACATTTATTAAAATAGACGTATCATGGAGAAGGACTCCTCAGTCTTTGGACCTCTTGAAATTTATACTAGGAGGTTGATTTTGAGGGTGTGTTCTCTTCTTACTCAGATTTGCATCGTTGCGTTCGTGAGTTCCCGTTTTCTTAGGTGCTTCGCCGGTCGCCGAGTCTACACTTTCCGGGTCTACACCACTCGAAATCTTTTGGTTGGTCTTCGAACCGGGTTGTTGTTGTGCTTGACTCGTCACTGACGATGACGATACCTGTTGAGGTGCATTCTCTTTCTTTTCTCCTTCTTTTATTTTTGAGACTGGTGCTTTGGTGCTTTTCTCGAAGTTCTCAATTCTCCGATTCAAGACCTTAAGCTTAAATTCGTATTTTGTTTCAGCTGCCTTTTCAATGCGAGTTTTCTGCTCTTCCAACTTTTTCTCGAACCCTTGATTAAGCACCTTGATCTTTGATTCATACTCCTTCTTCACGCGCTCTTCGATATCATCGACATTCAGTTTCGGTTCATCTGCCTTGATCTTGGAGAGGCGATCTTGGACTCCTCGGTCGACAGCCTTAGATAAATCTTGATTATACTTGGACTTCAAGTCAGATGTTAATTTCTCTAACTTTTTCTTCCACTCAATCTCCAAATTTGCTTTTAGCTGCGCCGCATCTCCGCCAGATGGGGAAGTCTTGGCCAAAGCCTCCTTTAATTTAGCATTGAACTTTGAGTTTGCCTCCGTTTTTTGTTTCTCTAGTATCAGCTCCAAATTTTTGATTTTTTCGGTGAACTGCTTCTCAATTTTCGCTTTTTCTACCTCAGATTGTTGCAACTGAGATGCAAATGCAGAGGTTTGATCGCTTGACTTCAAACTATGAAGTTCCTCCAGAGAGGCTGCCAACTGCTGTTTCACTTCGTTAAGTTGCTTCTCTAAATCCTTATTCTTGTTGCGGTGATTTGAGAGTTTAGAAAGGTATTCTGTCTTGACTGTTTCAAAGCGCTTTTTCAAGATTTCGAGTTCCTCATCATTATTGGGTTGATTCTTAAGGCGGTTGTTCTCCTCTTTAACGAGCTGCAATTCTTGAGCTAGCTCGTCTATGCGGAGGCTTGCGTTGCCATCAGGTGTCTGCCGCGAACCAGAATCGAGTTCAGCTTGCAACTTGTTAGCCCTCTCAATTGAGGAGTTATACTGCATTCTCAATGTGCTATTACTTTCACGCAAAATGTTGATTTGCTCCAATTGCTCCATGAGGCGCGCGTGGTCTTTGGACGATTCCTCAAGCTCTAACTTGATTGATTGCAAACGAGAAATATGAGACCTCGCTGCGCTTAACTCTGCTGTAAGCTTCTCCTGATGTAACTTCATTTGCTTAATTTGTTCCAAAGCTGATGTTGTCTTTGCTTCAGCAGCATCCTTCTCAGTGCGCAAATATGTCAACACTTGTCTGAGATCATCTGGACTTGTGTGGCTTTCATTCTCAGCAGACAGTTTTTCCAACTCAAGCTGATTTAAAACGAGATCATACTGATATTGCAAATCTTTCACCCGATCTTGTGCGCTAATTAGATCTTCTTGCATCTTAGAGTTGGTTTCAGTCAAGTCCCTTTCTTTTAATTTCAACTGCGCATCTGTCTCCTCTAGTTTACAGGTCACTTCATCCAACTTAGAGTTTTGCTGTGAAAATCTCTCCTTCAACTGAGTTAATTGCGTGCTCAACAGCTCTATCTCGGAAATCTTTCCTTCATAACGTGCTCGGAGCTCGTCGTGTAAGGAGATCTGATTTTTCAAATCCTGTCCGATTGCGCTAAGTTTGTTCTCATAATCGGTTTTCATAAGATCGAACGAATCTGCCTTGGAGGTTGTCTCTTGTAACTTCTCTTGCAAAGACAGTATTTCGGACGAGGCTTGCTCTTTTTGAGCTTCCAACTGATTCTGTAGATCATTTACCTGAGCTTTATGTTTCTCTACCTCGCCAATTAGTTCCAGTCTTTCTTTTTCCATCAAACTAAGTTTGACACTGCTTTTTTCTTTGAATTCGCTGAATGATTCTGTTGCCTTCACAAGAGCTTCCTCTGCTGATTTCGCGATAGCCCCGAACTCTGATACTTGAGCTTCCGCTATCTTGAGAGCTTCCTTGAGATCGTTGTGCTCTGATGCCAAAATTGGCGTCCTCTCATCAATAAAATCACTACTGGATATTTGAGTGCTTTTTGGAGCTCTGCTCGGCTTATTGTCACCTGACAAAATCTTTTTCTGGAGGCTATCAATTGCGTTTTGCTTTTCTATGAGCTGATTTCTCGCCTCTAGCAATTTTTGACTGAGCTCGTGCACCTGTTCGAGTTTCGCATTCTGTGCTTTCAAAGCCATATCAGATTGGCTGGACAAAATCTGAATACGTTCCTCCTTTTCCTCGATTTTTGTTTGTAAGGCTTGATAGCTTTCGACAGTTTGCGATAAACGTTTTGAAAGATCGGTCGCCGAAAGTTCTCTCTCCTTGAGAAGACTCTGTAAAGTGGATACAAAAGTGTTCAATTGATCCTTGTCGTCTTTCAAACGTTTGATCTCGTCAGACAAAGATTCTTTCAAGCCTGACCAAACTTCTTTTTCAGTTTGAAGGTTCATCCGCTCATTCGAAATGTTTCGCATATCACGTTCAAGCTCCCTGTAGCTGTTGTTCTTCTTGACAAGTAGATCTTCCTGTTTTGTCGCCTGATTTTTCCAGAAGCCAGACTCACTTTGCAATGTGGAATTTTCCCTCCGCAAACTTTCAAGCAATTTTTGAGTGTTCTCCAATCGAGATTCGAAAAGGTCAATAGAGTGTTGAGCAGCAACGGCTTTCATTCTGAATTCATCACTTTTAGTTTGGGTTTCCAAAAGTACTCTGTTCAAATCTTTGTGCTTCACCTCTGTTTGAGCTTGCAATGATCTGAGCTGATCTTCACTTTGAAGAAGTTTCGTCTTCAAATCCCGGTTCACTGCCTGAAGCAGGTGCACATCTGTGGCGATATCATCGACAGGCCCAGATCCTCTACTCAATGATTTCAACAAGTCTCTCTCCTTGCAAACGGCCTCATATTTGAGAGAAGTGCTATCTAACTCACTTTGAAGTGTAAGTATAGCTTCCTTTGCCTCCTCTACGGCAGCGGCTTCAAACCCCTCAGGCTCGGTGTCCTTTTCTTCGAGTTGTTTACCGAGTTGTCTGACGGCATATATCAATTCTTCGTTTTTCTTTTGAAGCTCCACAATACTCGCAAAATTGAGCAATCTCTCGGAAATCAAACGATTTGTATCAGACTCTTGCACGCCACCTTGAATTTCACTTTTGGCAATAATTTGGTCGATGGTCTTTTTTTCATGAGCCGTGAGAGGATCATCATTTCCATCGGAAATCTTCGAGTGAATTAGATAGTAGCATAGCTGTTTTCCTAAATCTCTCGACAATTGTTTCATTGATTGAATTTCCACCTCGTGTGAAGCAAGTCTCGTCCTCAACCTCATACATTCCTTCTCGCTTTCCACTTTTTCAACACTTATTGACTCCATTTTAGCGAGTATATCTTGTAGAGTCTCTTCATAATACAGAATACGACTTCTGTAGTTGGCAATGGCTGGTTTCTTCAACTCTAGCTCATCTACAAAGTGCTGCAATTCGGAAGCAAGCTTTTCTTTCTGGGATCTTTCCAAAATCAATTCCTTTTTCATGTGATTGAATTCGGTGTAGAGGGTAGAGAGCGAGATTCCAGCTGATTTTTCCTGTAATATAAGTTCAGCGGATGGTGTCAATCTTGGAAGCTCGGTTTCTTTATGCAACTCTGAATCTAAAGCCTCCTCTGCCCTTCTAAGAGATTCTTCAGTTTTTGCAATCTTGCTTTCCTTTGCAATAAGCTCCCTTTGTAAGGTTTCAACCGAGTCTGCGGTCGATGACTTCAAGTCGTCAGCGTATTGCTCCAGCTGAGAAATTCTTTCAGATTTTTCCTCGAGTTGCACTGTTAATAATTCAATTCTATCTCCTCTTTGATCCAATTCCTTCGTCAATCTAGAATTCAGAGCTTCGAGCCTGGTTTCCAAGTCAAGATTGATTGTGCTAAGGTGTTCAATTTTATCGTTAAACTCCTTGTTTTGTTTTTCCAAATCAACTTTGAGAGAGCTCAATGCTTTATTTTGGGACATCAAAGATGAAATTTTAGTAGAGTCCCGCAACGATTCGGTGTCATGATTTTTGATTAAATCAGTGAACTTATCTTGCAAATCTTTCAATTGTGTTTCATACCACTCCTTTTGGCTTTTGGTGAATGCAAGCTCGTTTTTCACCTTGCTCAATTCAAGTCTATGAGAAAAGTTCTCGTTCGTCAACCCATTGACCTCCCGGGTAAGTTCACTTATTTTTTGACCCTGTTCAGCGTTCGATCGAGTGAGAGAGCTGACAGCTTTGTTGAGCTGACTCAATTCATGATCTTTGATGACAGCCCCATGTTCTGATTGGTGGATCGATCTTTTTAGATTCTCTACTTCCTCCGACAAAAGAGTGGATTTTTGTATTTCTTTCAGCAAAGCCTCGCTCTTGTTCCGTTCATCTGCGGTGTTCGCGTCGATTTTCGATGTAAGTTCCTTGTTTTCATTTCCAAGCAATTCTAAGTTTTTTTGTAATTGTTCGAACTTTTTCAATTGAACTTGACTAGTCTGTTCCTGGTTAAGCTTTAGAAACGATAGCTCAGACTGAAGATCCTGGTACTTTTGAGCACGATGGGCAATTTTGTGAAGGAATCCAGAGTCGCACCCTGAGAGACTTTGAGGGTCGACATCGAGAAATGTTGCGGCTTTTTTTGATTCAATCGATCGATCAGTCGAAGGTAAGGCATTGCGTTGGGTATTTGAATTAGCGAATGTATCGTTAGCAGTAGCATCGAATGCGTCTTCTTCAACTGCTGCGAGGTCACTAAGGGGAACCGGTGAGCTTTTGTACGTATTATCCTTCGCTACACCAAAGCTTTTTGGAGTGGTAATCGATTCAATATCTTTCAATGGAGGAAGCAGCTTCAGGGGCGTAGCAAAAGAACGCAAATTAGAAATAATATTCGTCGCTGATGCATTTGCTTCATTGTGCGCCTGAAGATGCTCATTGTTTTCATCAATCATGTTTGACTGAGGGTCATCTTCCATGTCTGTAGCATCCTGAGTTTGTTCACTAAGTGCTTGAAAATCGCCCTCGGAAGCAGGCTCAATTGCGTCAGAGTTTTGGTCCAAAGGTTCTAATAAGCTCTCGTAGCCCTCGCGATTTGCTACTTTGTGGTCTTTTTCACCTAATTCTTTCCCGTTCACATCACTCGTCTTCACATCTTGCGATGATGAGCTGTGATCGGGGACAGAGTCCGAGTTCATGATGTTCAAAAGAATTAAACTAGGGATATGGGCTATAATACGCAAACAAAGACTCGGTGATTACCTGTGAGCGGTAGAAGGCATCAGTACACCACGCATAGCTCCGGCACGAGGCGCTACTTTATCATTAGCTTCAAGTGATTTCGTTGATACCTGGGATATTCAACGAGCCAAATATCTCTAGCCTGAAAGTGACAGCGATATTCGTTAAGTATAAACCTAGCAGAGGATGATTGTCAAGACAAACGTCTGAGCTTCGTCAAAACTACTTTGGCGTTATCACCTACGCGCATTCCGCGATCTATAAAAGGGGCAGGTGATTTTTAACCGAGTCGAAGCCGATCATAAAATTCAAGAGCGTTGTTTTTTTACAACAATAGTTCATTCAATGAAGACGCATTCAATTAAAAGTAGCGATACGTTTAGCGCCCATGATACTGAGTATTTACCATAGACTCAAGTCGGCTCCTGTGAGAGTCCTCTTGCAGTGATTCCGCCTGCTATCATTCAAGAAAAAAGCCTGCACAATAATGATCATTGTAACTTGATTTCTTCAATGTGAGACAAAATCGGCGCGTTTCATAATTTATGGAAAGAAATGCAGGCAAAGCTCCAATATGGACAAATTGATCAATATCGCCACGACATTAAAGATGCAAGACACCCCAAGTTTTTCCTAATTTTCAATTTCATTTCGTGTGATTGTAATTCGACATCTTTCTCTGTTACCGGCTTCATCAATTTTTCGAACTTGTTACTACGTCATACGAGAATTTATGTTGAGTTGTCAGGCGAAGTAATCAGGGTAATATTGAGATCTGTGAAATTCTCTTCGACAAAGAAAACCGTTGAAATTTCCGCGTACACCCTTTTCGAAAATGAGTTGGAAAAGCCAACAATTCTCTAGAGCGGTGACACGTGATCGCCATTATAACGAGTTTTGGTGAAATACTCGAACTTTTACTGTTCTTATCGCGGCACTGCATCTCGGGTACGGTTCGCTAGGTGAAAGTAGCGCGCAAGTAGGGCAAGAGCCCTAAAGCAAGACAAGTGCTGTGTGCGCAAGTATACATCAGTACATCTGAAAAACTCTTTCGCGACGCCTTCTTCTTGACTTATCAGTTTCGGAGATTCCTCTTACTACTCAAATCGCCAGCCATGATTGAACCATCGTTGAAAGCTTTGGCTTCCAAGTACAACTGTGAGAAGTCTATCTGCCGTAAATGTTACGCTAGATTGCCACCAAGAGCTACCAACTGCAGAAAGAGAAAGTGTGGTCACACCAACCAGTTGAGACCAAAGAAGAAGTTGAAGTAATCCGTGGGCCTTCTATCTCGTGTGCCTTTTGCGTGGAAAACTGTATGCATCATCCAGCACATTATGAGCTTATGGTTATTTAGCTAATATCAATACACTTACTTACGACAAATGTTGTAGAGTGTTGGCGTGCGCGTTGTTTTTTGGCGACCTTGGATTGGGTATGGTGCGTATCAGGTGTGAAAAAGCTCAGGTTGCTTTTCGATCCTTTGTTTGATCCGCAAACATATCCTTCCATCTCCCAATTGCATCTTCATTGCCAACTGTAGTTATTACTGTCTTTATGCTTCTCAAGAAACTCGAAAAATTCGCAAACCCTACAGCCGGACCTGGTTTAGGGATTTGAATTGATGTGATCGTATCAACGAGTATGAAATTTTCCGAAGATAGGCTGGTTCTAATTTCATTGATTTCATCAAGTACTTAACAACCAAAACAGAAGCCATTCTTGAGAAATCTCGTATTAGTTTTTGCTCGAAGCAAACTGAGTAGCAGCTGTCAGACTCTGGATAGTTTTTATCGGACTAATTTGAGCTCTTTTAGAATTTTTTTTTTATTTCGGGAATTAGCTTTTGCTGGCGTGAGGCAAAAATTTCTGAATCTGATTCGATTACGACTACGATCGAAGCTAGCTCTACTTCGGTTTTCATTTTGACCATTCGATACAAGTCTAGGGAACAAACCAAAAGTTTAACTATATAGCTTCTTAAAGTCCAACAAGCTCTCAATTAGAGAGTTAGTTGATTACCTCCAATTCGTGTTTCATTTGTTGGTGGATTGGGATTTATTGAGGTTCGTTTTCCATCAAGGGTCAGTTTTCGCAAATTCAAAAAAATTCCCCTCTTTCAACTGACTACCAATGCTTCCGACCGTCCCTTTTATTTATTGACATTGTCCTAAAATCAGGCAAAGAAACTGCCTTTTTTTTTGTTTCACTTTTATATGATTCAAGCGCTTGTCTGCTGTGAACACCCTCACTCACTGAAAGTAATTGAAGCCGTTCAAAAAGATAAAGGGTCTAAAGCACGTTTACGTGATTGACTCGATTCCCTATACGCATTCAGCCAACAACTCAGAGCTATGTATGTCATCGAGGTTCATCTTCACCTCATATCAAATTCGTCGTGATTCTTAATTGCAAAAAAAGAATGCAAAAAAGCTTGCGCGGTGCGGGACTCAACATAGCGCGCCCGCGGTGACTTCACGTCGTAAGATAGGGTGACTTCTGTAGAAAGATATCTCTATACTTTTCTAACTTAAGGAGATTTAAAAGATTAAAGAGCGACGAACTTTCTTGGTGTTGTGGTTGAAGATGTATTCATTTTAGTGACGTGTGCTGGCACATATCTCAGAACGGGCGGTAAACTTGCGAGTTGCGGCTAAAGAGCCCACTTTAAAAAGACTGCCAAACATCCCACGCGTAATTTGGGAATCCTCACTTTCCATTTTGCATTTGCACAATGAGACTTCATTATCTTTATATTCAAATCATCACTTCTTGTGAATAAATCAATTGATTTTCTCGATATTGATCTTACGCGACAACACCTTTAGGTTATGGAGCCATGGCATAATACCTCGCCTTGGATCATGCCAGATCTGGCAAATCGCCGCCCCGCAGCCAGCTGCGATAATGTCAAAGTGCAAAGTACTCTGGAAAGCTCGAAGCCGGTCATAATTCACTAAAATATATCTCAGATGATAAAACTAAATCAGATTATCAAAGAAAAAATTTGGACAAAAATTCCACAAAAAATTCTCCCCTTTTGGATCCTTGCTGCCTGTGCCGGCTCGCGTCCCCTAGCCCCGTAGTCCGTAAAGATTCCGTGCTCGTTCACCCAACCGAATCATTCGCACGCATTTTTTCCCAGCACTACCTAGAATTCTCTACACTAGATTTGAATACTCTGGCGGAAATCTGCATCACCGGAGTATAGCATTTATTGCATACATATACATTTTCTTTGCTAGGACCATTCATATCTATATCGCAAGCATTGATCTTCCATCTCCGTGCCTCTGCATCCTAGCCCTTTTGCCGCCCACTAATCTGGGTTTCCACCCCAAATGAGCAACGATTTCGTGGACCTGACATTCACTGCAGACATAAACGTTGCAAGTTCCTCTCGGATAGGTGGTGGTGGCTTCAATCATCAAGACACACTGGTTCAAACTTCGCTGGACCTCACTTCTGCGGGAGGCCCCACGCAGAAGCGGCAGAATAGCATGTCCGCGTACGCCAACATCCCATCAAACAAACGATCTCATAATCCTCTTCAAATGCAGCTACCTCTACAGAGTAATGTTGTTGGTGGCCAGAACTATGCCAACACAGCGACAGCAGCCAGGTTGAACGCAGTACCTGTTCGTCGATCCGCCCGCAAGGGTGCACAATTTGCCTCGCCCCTCGCCAAAACACCGACTCATTCTTCAATTTACGAAGTGCCTTCCAGTCCAAATGGTACATATGGATCCGCACAGAATAATTCTGATCTGTCTGCGTCCAGCCCCGTGATAGATCTGGGGCATTCGTCTGTAGCGCCGCCTCCCAGTGATCAACACGCGCCACTACAACATCGACTGGCCATTCAAGCTCCCTCGTCAGTCCCTCTGCAGCATCGCACTATGTCCGACGAGGAGCAACAGCTAGCAAATAAATTAAAGGAGACATACAAGAATATCGTTAATTTCGAAGAGATTGTACAGAAAGGATGCATTGAATTGACGATCAAAATCAACCATAGCAATTTGAGTGGCGCTACTTCTCTGATGTATGGTCAGTCTTTTACCGATTCCGTCCCTCATGTGGCCGCTGTGCCGACTACAACCGAGCTCTCTAACGACTTGTGGACGATTTACCATCACAACCTTACTCTTCTCAATAGTTACCACGATTTCTTGATCACAGCACTCAAGCCTACCGCAAACTCCACTCAGTTTAAGACCGGAAGAAACATTGTCGACCTCTACAAAATCCCTCGACGTATGTGGGTTTACGGTATAGTTGGGTACTTGGAGGTCTTGAAGAATATGATGAGCGTTTTTCAAGATCACGAGATTTTTCTGTGTTTCATAGCATATTGCTTCACTGTCGTCTCGAACTTGACCGATCCGGCTTTGGAAATGGAGGGTTGGTGGTGTGAAAAGTTGGGCGACTTGTCACGAATGGCCATTGCGCTATATTCGTCCAGATTTATTGATTGGAAAGTCAGTGCTGAGTACTGGTATGCAGTATCCATGAAAACCATGTATGGGCATGGAAAAATATACTATCACATGTGCACCGTTCAGCAAGATAATTTGGATGCGCTTGTGAATATTGGTAAGTCTGTTAATTGTCGTGATCCGTTCGTGCCCACGCAACAGTACCTTCGTTTGGTCGTTGAAAACATCTGCACTCAAAGAAACATCCTTTCCTTGCTAGAACTTCCGATTATTGATTTCATTAAAATTCACAAGGTTCTCATGAGCATATTCCCAGCTCACAATCGCTTTTCGGGTGTCCAGGAAGCAGCCCCGGCCATAGAGAATATACATGACGTGCAGTTACTGTATGGAATCGATTTGGTCACCAGATACGGTCTCACATTCGGGTGTGATTCCCAAGGCTACAATTTTTTCACTCGAACATTCTGTCTCCCTGGAGGATCTCAGAACAGATATGGAACAGATTCATTTAATCTGTTTCTTCAACAGCATCAGGACTCGGATCAAAATGCCAACAGTCTAGACACAATCGAAAAGATAAATTTTTGGTTCAACAAAGGCGCACTGTTTGCAATTGCCAATATCAATCATCTCATTGGCTTTGGTGACTCAAAAAATCCTTTCGCTAAGCTTTTTCAGCTCCCTGAAGCTTTAAGGGAACGTAAAGACAAGAAGGACAGAAAAAGGAAATCCAAGTCTCAAGGCTCGGCTGATGATGGCATGATGGATTTCTCAAACCCGAATGGTTCCGGTGGCGAGGGTGCCCTCTTTTTTGCATCAGAATTGTCCGAGGCTGATTGGTTTTTGTGTCTTTCTCACATCAATAAGTCTGTTTTAGAGTTGTCTTTCAGAATATTGAATTATTATCTTATCGGTCCAAAGCAAGCGTCAACGTGTCATGTCATCGTGTGGCTTTATTTCCTCATTGCTGTAGGTAAGGCTACTGAGCGCTTTCCCAATTCCAAGAACATGTTTTTCTGGCTCTTTCGCAAACTCTTTCCTTGGGAGCAGCTCATAAATTACCTAAACACGTTGATTTCAGTTGCAACAAGCAATTCGGAGTTACGTTCATTGTGTTGCAGCTACCTTGCCAATCACCCTGATTATATTGAGCACTTCAATAATCTGGAGTTTTTGCCCGAAGTGTGGAAATGCTGGGGCTCGCTCTGGTTCGATACCATTTGCTTGAAGCAGGACTACAATGACTTGGAGTCTGCTGGTATTCTGAACTACGATTTGTTCGATATTCCAAATTGCGGAACGTCTCCTGCTATCAACATTAGCAATCAAGTTCCCCAAGACAAATCCAAAAAGAAAGACCAACAGGAAATTGATAATGACAAAAGACTCGTCAGGATTATTCTTCTAGCCAAGTATTTGGCAGACCATTTTGATTTTGGGCTTGTCAGATCCTCCGATGGCTTCAAATTCGATCAAAGGATCTATAGCGAGCAAGAAAAGAATGAAATGGTCAATTCGCCTGCTCTTTTTGATTACATTCGCGAATTTCTTTACTCGGACGGAAGACTCACACAGAATGACTTCATCACGCCATTATCTCCCGAAAATTTAGTAGACTCGCTGAATTTACATACGATGAGTCCACTGGAATTAGACAAGCAGTGGTTTGATTTCGACTTGAAAGAAATTTGGTCCCAGAGCGAAGGCGGCCTTTCCACTGACACGAGGGCTGAAGATGATATCTTAAATGGCGCAAATGACTCTGAGCTAGACGAGGATCTTACAGCATACAACAAGCAAACTCAAATGCGGGCAACGGGTAGTGATTTGACCAGCTTTTTACAACATCACGACGACCAAGAGAATATTCAGTCTTTGCCTCTTAGCGAAGCCGAAAATTTTGATGAGTTTTACAATGCGATCAATGCGCAGTATATTTCACCCGTGGAAAGGGTTGACTTGCACGTGGAAGGCGACTTGGGTGATAGAATGGATAGTGCGATCACCTATATCACACTTGACACCAACATTTGGTTGAAGCATTGTGGAAGAATCTTTAAGTGTGTTCGCAGCAAGGTTCTCAAAATTCTGATACCATTGATTGTTTTCCAAGAGCTCAGATCCTTAAGGAAGTCTGCTGAGGCGACTATTGCCGATGCAGCCACTAGGTCGGTAATCATCATTCGCGAATTGTATTTCTCGAAAGACGTGCTACCGTTGAGATTTGATGGGACTGTCGCAAGTGACATAAACGAAACAACAGAATTCGAGAATAATGCTAATTGGATGAGCAACGTGGATCTGACAATGCTCAATGTTGTGAACGAACATGATGAAATTAGCAAAAAGTTACTCAAGGGATTGAACGTGCAAATTCATGGAACCAGGCCCATGATCCTAGACAGTATAAGTGCGAAACTATTTCGCTACTGCATTCTCGTCACCGATGATCGAAACATGAGGTTGAGAGCAAAGACTTCTGGCCTTACAAGTTTTCAAAGCAAATGGCTCTTTAGTCAACTAGAGGCGCTACACTCAGATAGATGTATAGACTAAAACATTCAGCAATTGAATCTACCGAGCTGCTTACAATGAGATAAGAAAGCTTCTTAATCCCTTTTAGCGGTCCAATTTATAGACAGTAGATGCGATATCCGCGGCAGCTGTCCCGGTGATTGGACACATTTCTCAAGTGAATGCCAATTTATCAAGCGGTTCAACCTACGATTTCAAATCAGATTGAAGATTGGTGATATTCTTATCCTTTTTTTTTATACTCTTACTTTCACACAGATATATAAGTCTTTCATATGAAAGAAAACCCTCACAATTCCCTGATCTACCCAACAGTCGTTTATCTTTCACGATTTAATCAATGCTCATTTTCGTTGTCGGAAATGACAGTCGAAATCAAAGCGAATAAGTTCACTAGCTGCTCTAGTCCCGCACTTTCGTCGTTATGCTTCTCTGCCTCCTTTAATGAATCGTGATCACTCTCACGCAAACAATCTCTCTTCATAATACCCCGAATGATATACTGCGACTTTTGCATTATGTTTTTTGTTTGAACTAACGCAATCCTGTAGGAAGGGCCTAACGATAAAAGAATCGTTGCTATGAGTTGAAAAATAGGAATCAACAATTCGTGCAACGACACAATCTTGAGTTCATCGGCTGACTGAAATTTCGATTCGCGCAATTCCAAGGGCGCGTCAGCAGCTAAATTTATTTTGTTACCCATATCGGTGCCTTCTCTGAAATTTTGTATGGCAAAATTCACCCCTAAGTCAGCATCGACAGACAACAATTTCAAGTTCTCGAGAGTTGAGAAAATTTCACTTTGAATCAACTGCAAAGCTCCAGGTCTGATCTGGGAAAGACGAATGAGAACGGAAAGAGTATATTTAAAAGCGGTGAGTTCATACAATAGCGTCTCGATGCTTACCCCATATCCCTTCTTGCCTGAAATTTCATCCCCGCAGTCGAATACAATATCATCCATTCTTTTAAGGGAGTTTATCATCAAGGATAACGAGTTCCGTCTTGTCAAAGTTTCGACGTCGAATCCAGATTCTTGCTGACTAAGGATGTGAATAAAAGATTCGAGAAGTACAAGTGCTGCTATGCGAGGAGCGGCCTCCGAGTTTATCGCATCATTGCAGACAACATCCACAAATCTCAAGTCAATTGATCCCAAAATCAGCATTAATTCTTTCGATAGCATAGAATTTTCAAGCCCTTTTCGAATGAACCTGTCAATTAACAAGTATAGATCCGACCGAAGCCCGGGGGTCGAATTTGAACACAAAAGACCGTTGATGCATGTTTGGAAGAGGGCCATGAGACCGCGCGAGTCAATGAGTTCATTTTGCGCTTTATCGTATGACTCAAGATCTTCATCGAGTAAGTCAAGTAAGAAAAGACACAAAGATACTAACTTTTCGGCAAAATGCACGTCATTTTCGAAATACTCATCATTGAGTTTTGGTAGAATGACCTGAAGTACCTGAAAAATGAAGCTTGTCTTCCTGGTATTTTCATCGGATGCAAGGCACTGCACAATTTGCACCCAATAATGTAATGTTCTCGGGAAGACGGCCTTTACCTTTTGAGCAACAAAGTGCTTCCGAAGCAACGTACCAAGGCCTGCGGTTTTTTCGTAGGTGACAATCCTGAAATTCAGCTTTTCATTTTCATCAGGAAGCAAATTATTTGCAACCTGACATCTAACGTGGCTTAAATCCGCTAATAACATATCACCTTCAGATGGGGCCAGTTTTGCCTCGTATTCTCGAGCTAATGAGCTCAAATTATAAAGCGATTGATACTGATGATAATTTTCATTACCCCAATTGATAAATCGATAATTCAATAAATCGAGGTAACTCAAAATTCTCGCTGACCCGTCGAGAAATTCTGACCCATCGAGAAGAAGGGACATGTACTGATCCTTAACACTCTTCACTTCAGCCGCATGTAATTCAAGCGATAAATACTCCAAGATAGAATTTCTTAAAGTTGCAAATTTGAAAAAAGCATCGCAACTCTGGTCATTTCTCAAAAAAGTGTTTTGAGTTTCCTCGCTTAGATCTCCATCGAACACAGAGTCCTGCCAGACTGTTAAATCATCGATTTTTTGTTGCGCGCTTACCAACAACGCAAAAAGTCCATGACTTCGCAAGAATTTCAATGCAATCTTTGCAGAAGCTGTGTTACGACACAACTTGACGAATACCTGCATAATGAGTGAAGAAAACATTGCTGGCACGAGATCAACACGAATAGAGTAGCTCCTTGTAAAGTCGACGTCAGATACCATAGATAAGGACTCTAGCAACAATTTAAGTAGGCACCGAAGCAACGATCCGGATGTCTTTGAGCTGGACAAGTATAGGTTACCGGCCTTAATTTCGAAACCGAGAAGAGAGTGCGCGATAGTCATTTGGTTGTATGCGGGTAAGTTCTCGATCAAAAATCTCAAAATCTTGAATTTGGTGTCAAACGTAGCTGTGGTAGCTTCCATCTGCTGTTCGAAAGCAAATTTGATCTTTTCAGATTCATCGATACTGTGGATAATCGATAAAAGTTTGTTGTTCTGAGATGAGGTCCGTCCAACTTGTGAAACGAAAACCGGAGATTGCGAAACGAGGTGCAAAGTATCCAAGCTGCACTCGGCGAGGACTTTGTTCGCGCTTCCCACAAACAAGGCCACATGCGCGATGCTCGAAGCATGGAATAAAAGAACCTCATAGTAGTTCTTGACGCCTTTAGTCCCGATCGTGTCTGGATAGTAGATATTGTTGTACTCTAAAGTTGGCGAAGATAGCATGAGACTCATTGACGTACCATATCCCGCAGCTGTTCTTTTATTGAAGTTCGATGAATCAAAATTCTTCAAAATGGGCAATTTTTCGATAAATGAACCATGAGTTTTGAGAAGAATATTCAAAGTTTCCGACGCGAGTGTCACCAATATGTCAGAACCTGAAGCTGCTTGATTCTCTTGAGATCCTGCATTAATTATCTGAAATAAGGTATCACTGGCTTCCTCAGCAAACATATAATTTATCAGCGCAAAAGAGTGATGGAGTCTCGTAAAGTCCAGCAATGATAAAATCGTTGCTTCGCCTGTGGATCTGATTGCACTCGCAAAACGACCCTCGAATGTGACGAAATCGGTAAGATTTCTGCGGGCGGAACCATCGATGAGGTTCCAGTCAACGGCGCGCAACGATGAAAGCACAATCGAAAGGATGATGCTCTGTAATTCGAATTGAATGTCCTTGGATTTTAGCTTGCTCGATTTACCAAAGACTTCGCTGACCAAGTATTCTATGTATGGCCATATCCCGATAAGATTTTTCGGGCGGTCATTTTGACCTAGGTCCGCTGGGAACGGAATGACGAAGCTTTGATGCGAGCTTGTCTTTGATAGCAAAAGGTTTTCCATGAGTTTTACAAAATTGAGCACTTCCGATATTTTTGAAAGACTTCTTTCAAATCCACCTTTCATATGAATACCTTGGCTTACCCCTCTGTCATTCGGTAAAATCCTTTTAGGGATGGATGAAGAATGAAGATTGATGGTAGCTTTGCTATCTTCAGGCAGGATTGCGGAGCCAGAATCTTCCTCCGTAAATGAGTGGTAGATCCATTTGTCCACCAAAACCCAAATTCTACATTTCAAATCCAATTCAGAGTTGTGGGCGAACTTTGTCAAAAGATTCAAAACCAAATTTATGATGGACGTCCTGGTATCGTCATCAAACGAGATGTTGAGTTTGGTTGACAGACGAGAAATCTTAGCCGAAGTAATGTAATTGTCAAGTTTGAGAAATGACAAAATAACCGGATGAAGGTGCAGAAAGGCTGCCATCTTGAGCGCTGATGTTGCCAAATTTTCTACCAACATCGCAGCTAGCATCATGAACCCAGCAATAAACACTACTGAGTCTTCCGACAATCTGACTGGTCCATGCTTCATTTCGTTGGTCAGAGCCTTACTGGAAAAGAAAGATGTATGCTTCTCATGTTTAGATTTTCCTCGGTCACGAACATCTTGAGCGAAGCTTTCCTCTATAGCATCGATGTAGTATGAAAGTGAACTCACAATAGAGTCTATGGAGATTCGAGTGTAGTCGTTCTTTTTGGACAGACCACCGTTAAGAAAGAGCTCCCAAATTTTGTCACTGGTATCACGACCCCCATAAGTCAAACTACCCAAGAGTAAGCAGAAGGTAGCAGTAATGAGAGGAGAACTATTGTTCGCAAGCCCCCAGCCAATAAATCCCACAACATTAACGTTATCATGACACCAAAATGCGCGACATAAGTCCGCCCGATTTGTGTATGTGTATGCAAATGATAGATAAAATCTTTCCAATTCAGCTCTGGATGCAATTTGATCAAGATCGAGCTCTGATTCACCTTTTTCCTTGGTGGAATTACCACTGTGATTCGCATACTCGTCCTTCTCTTTAGTGTCACCAAAAGAAGCAATTGAATCTGCCTTTAGTTGCTCTTGGTTGATTGAAGATAACAAAAAATCCTCCTCACTATTGCGAAGAGAAGTCAATATGATGGCTGAATGGTTGATGAAGTCGCTGAAAAATAGATGGAATAGCGGGGATAAGAGTAAATCCTTAAATGTCGAAGAAATTGTGAGCGACAGGTAGTCACATAACTTAAACAAATTTTCATAGCCTGGCCTTGTCCTCGCAACATGGAGTAATTCCTCATTTCTAGGATACAGAAATAGGGCGGGTTGCAATTGCGGAAAAGTCTTTTGGAGCAACGGCCTGAAATCATACAACTTGCTTTGATCAAATGCCACTTCCGTCGCTGAGCTTGCTGACTCAGCGGTGAAGCAAAGAAGTTGTTCCATAACTCCGTAGTTAATGAGCCATTCTGCATACTTCAAAATATCGCTTTCGAAGTCGAATTTTTGAGTCCTCGCAGCGAGTTTCTTGCACCATGGAACGAAAGAAATGTAGAACATCATTTGTAAGAGTTGTTCATATGGCCTTATGGCAGACTTCGATGCGTCGATCTCCCCATTTGAGTTCACTTTGGCGTAGTCTACCGAAAGATCTTTAACAAAGTTCTGGTGAAACTTTTCAACTTCGCCGTCTTTCAAATCCAGCAATGAGGTAACGATTCTCATCAACGCTGGAAGGTAGTGAAGGAGAAGAGACTCGGAGTCATTTTTTAAGTTTTCATTAATATGTGTGGTGATTGCTTTGAATGTCTCATATGTGCCGAATTCGGTTTCGTATCCATCGATCAAGGCGTAAAGAACCTGCGCCAAAAGATCGTGAAGTTCAAAGAGCTTTTCCTTAGCAAAGGTGATCTTGTTGACAAATTGGAGATTATTGACATCTCCTGTCACACTTTGCTTGTCAATGAAATCATTCTGAAGAGCCACTAAGGCGTAGATTTGCTTGAAACTCTTAAGTATTTGTGGCAATACTCGCGCAGTGTTGTTCGCAAAGATCATGTCTATCTTCTTGTTTGAAACAAAGAATCCTAGAATATTAAGAATATAACTGTAACGCTGATAAAACCCCAAGATTCCAGCGTCTTCAGCGCTGGATCCCTGTGCGAAGCGTGTTGTAACGCTTTCTTGGAGTAATTCTGCAGCGTGAATTTCATCCAAGTTAAGATCCGAGGCCAAACTGCTGGCTGCTGCTACAAATGCCAGGTTTAGGTTAAACTCTTGTCCATTATCAAATGCTATTGGTTTTCCAGATTTGCTAGCATCCAAGGCTGATCTGCTGGTTTCATTCTTCGAGGGCACAACAAGGATCTCTTGCAAGTCATTCTGCAATGCCAGACAGGTTTCCGGCGAGACAGTCTTGCCGGCTTTGATGGTATTGTAGCAATCCAAAAATACATCAGTCGACCACGTGAGCCGAGTGCGCGGCATGGTGCAAGACTAAGTTTTTATGCGGTTATTGATGGAGGATGGGTTCTTTCGAGCCGCCAGGCACAACGTGAATTTTAATGAGCGCACCAGAGTTGTATTATGTGCAGGCACGGGTAAATTTCGAACAGAAGCCTAACAAGGGCATCACTTCAAATAGTCATTGATTTGAATTTTCTTAAAATCAGAATTCTTTTCATAGAGTGAGTTTTTTCATGACACACAATTTGAGCTCGTAATATCTTGGAAATTTTTAGACCAAAATGCAGCTTACAAGACTGAAAAATTCATGGTATTGAGATTTAAAGACTAATAAGAGAATTAGACTACTATATCAAATAACAAAACGGTATATATAGACAATAGGGGCACACTGGCTTTTCAAGATGGTGAGCTTTGCGAATTCTCAAAAGAGATGTTGGCGCCTTTCATCAACGACATAGTAAGGTGAGTCTGTAATCTAGGAGGATATTCCTCGTCAAACGATTGCATATTCTTGAAAGTTTGCAAGAGTCTCACAATAACATAAGATGCTTCTGTTAATGCAAACTGCTGCCCCAAGCAAATTCGCGGACCACCGTTGAACGGGAGAAACGCCCACCCGAGTTTTCTTGTCGAGGGCTCACCCCACCGCTCGGGTCGAAAAACATCTGCGTCCTTCCCATAGTAGTGCTCATCTCTATGGATGGAGTATATCGCATAACTAACGGGAGTACCTTTACCAACAAATATGGGTGATTGCTTGTCAGCGCCTCCCCCGCGGGGCAAGGTTGTGTTTTTTGCAGCAACTCTGAAATTTCTCGGCACCGAAGGATACATTCTCAAGGCCTCATTAAGTACCCATCTCAAGTACTCGCATCTTTTTAAAGATTCGAAGGTTATTGATTGAATGGAAGAGTCTTGTCCTTCGCCGAATGAAGCAATGATTTCGCTTCTCAAGCGAGCGAAAATGTCAGGGTTTCTTGCTAACTCAAAAAATGTGAATGAAAGCAAACCAGCAGTCGTGTCTCGCGCAGCAAGTAAGATATTCAAGCACTGGTCTCTTAAAACGACGGGATCGCGCGTCTCCTTGATAAGCTCGTATAAGAAAACATATCCTCCCCGAGAGCTCTCTTCGAGTTCCTCTTTGGTTGCATTTAACGCTTTGCTCACATAGAAATTAGTAAAATCGTGAATGATTTTATTGCACTTCTCGAACTTTTTTGTAGTGCCGAGCCAATAGAAATTTTGAAGATTCAATCTGATGTTCAAGATATTCTGTGAGTAATTAAAGGCATCCGGAAACTCCCGTCTAAGATTCGGGTCGATACTTCCTTGTGGAAGTTTCGAGTAAGAAGTCAATCCCTCACTGAGGGAATCACAAGATTCTCCAAACAAGAAATCTGTGCCACTATCGACTGTGAGCTTGAAAAATAGAGGCTGGATATCGAATTTCGACCCATCAGCTTTACGGATTTGAGCTATTAAAGCTTGTACGCGAGGTTCCAAGGATTCCACGTGA
Source organism: Metschnikowia chrysomelidarum (assembly GCA_030582795.1). Lineage (NCBI taxonomy): Eukaryota > Fungi > Ascomycota > Pichiomycetes > Serinales > Metschnikowiaceae > Metschnikowia > Metschnikowia chrysomelidarum. Next base: position 29,960 of record JAJMGZ010000064.1, read on the forward strand.
CCTACTTGCTCCCTCGCAAATTGAGGTCTCAACATCGCTCTTGAGTGTTTCCAGCCAGCTCCGTCAAGTGTGAAGATTCCGTCTCCCAATGTTATCTTGATACACTCGTGCCGAGAACCGAGAACGAAGTCATTGAATTGAGTTGCGAGCATTGCCTTGATATTTTCAGGGTCTTGTGTCACTATAATGTCCGTCCCGAAAAGTTTGAAATTTGCAGTGCTAAGACCCATTTCATCCATGTTTCTTCTTGTGTACTCCTGAGAAGTGCCATGTCTTCCCTCTCTGAGCAATTCAAAAAAAAGTTTGACCCCAAAGAACCAGTCCCCGCGCCTGGGTGGTGGATTGGCCTTGTAAAGTTTGCAAAGAAAATAGTATCTCAACTTCGACAAAATTACGATTGAGACCCAGATTTCTAAGAGAATTACAACCCACAGCTGCTGGGACACGTAAAAGTATAATGATCCAATCATTGTGAGTAATATGTAACCAGATGCTTTGAGAGGAAAATAAGAACAGAAAAGCAAAGGTTTATTTCATAAGAGCGCGAGTATTATACATGGCTCCAATTGTTAAGAATCCACATGTGAATTTTGCAGAGGGGCATGCACTGCATCAATCCCATTGCCCCGCTTCCTACAAGACTGCTCGGTACCCGCGTTTGCGCATTTGAAATCGCGCGCTGAAAGCCCTGCGACAGCATTTAAATGAGGAATGCCATATTTTGATCTGGAAACTGGTCCAAACCTCATGTATCACTTGAGAATTTTCAAATTTTCAGTCACGAAAGCAAGTTTCAAAAGCTTTATAAATACGGTCAAAGTGCGATGCTTGAATATGCTGTTGCGTGCGCAAATTTAATAATTGAATGAGATTTGGTGCCAAATAATGTCTTTCGTCTTTGCACTATGCACAAAAGTAATAAAAGATCAAGAGCTTTGAATTGAAAACTTGTCATTGCCGAATATTATTCCTTACAGGTTGAAAGTGAAATTGATGATCTATGGATATTAACGCTATCACGTAAGACAAGCAAAAATCCAGCTCTGAGCCAAACCTGGATTTCTGCGCGGTTTATGCACAAGGCGCCCAAGTATTGGTTGCGAACTTGCGACCCAGCGCTTCTCAAAGGACGAGGTTAAGCTAAACTTGCTGATAGTGGTGAAAACCTTTCGCAAGATTTACGTAATGTTTTTGCACTGGGGCTATAAAAATGTTTTGAAGGAATAAGATTCAAGTTTGATGGCGAAGACTGCTGCTTAACGCATTTGTAAATTGCATCCAAGCATCGGGCTTTCGCTGTGCCTGTTGTCACATGCAGAAGGTCCCTAATACAAGTTTGCACGTGAAGAATCAGAGTATTACATGGACCGAGACTATGCGAATCTAGCACAGTTATCACGTGCAGCAGACTCAATGACCTAAAGTAATGTTCCAAGCTGATTAAGAATATTTATTTGTGATCATATCTTTTCATATCTAATTTTCCATTCCTGCACTACGACATCATGGCTTGGGTCCGGCAGCCTTCACTTCAGAGGTTGCACGGTCGGCGTATTTCTCAAAATTACTGACAAATTTCTCAGCCAAAGAAGTTACTTGTCTTTGAAATGCAACATCGCCGGCCTTCCATGCCTTGGTAGGATTCAAATTTTCCGATGGTACTCCGTTGCAGCTCTTTGGAATTTGCAAGTTAAAGGTTGGGAAGTTCTCATACTCAACTTCAGACAATGATCCATTGTGGATTGCATCGAGAATCGCTCTGGTGTACTTTAACGGGCATCTTTTGCCACCGGCGGAGGCCGAGGCGCCAACCCAACCGGTGTTCAACAACCATGCGTTTGCATTGTGCTGCGAAATCTTGTCAGACAATTGTTGTGCGTACTTCATCGGGTGTAATACCAAAAATGGTTGACCAAAGCAGGCAGAAAAGGTTGCCTGTGGCTCAGTAACACCCTCTTCGGTACCGGCCATCTTGGAAGTGTAGCCTGAAATGAAGTGATACATCACTTGGGAATTTGATAACTTCGAAACTGGAGGCAAGGTTCCGCTGGCGTCACAAGTCAACAAGACAATATTGGTGGGATGAACGTCGGCCAAACATGGGATTTTAGCCGAAGGAATAAATTCTATTGGGTACGCGCATCGAGTGTTTTCCGTGATTGAATAGTTCTCGTAGTCCACCACCTTCGTCTTCTCGTCGTAAACCACATTCTCTAAGATCGCACCGAACTTAATTGAGTTGAAGATCTCAGGCTCTTTTTCCGCAGATAAGTCAAGGCATTTCGCGTAGCAACCGCCCTCGATATTGAAAACGCCATTGTCTGACCAGCAGTGTTCGTCGTCGCCAATCAACTTTCTATTGGGATCGGCCGATAAAGTGGTTTTCCCGGTCCCTGATAAGCCGAAAAATAACGTGACATCGCCTTTGTCGATACCCTGGTTACAGGAGGAGTGCAATGTCAATACCTTATGCATGATTGGCATCAAGTAAAACATTACGGTGAAGATACCCTTTTTCATCTCACCGGCGTACTCAGTACCCAAGATTACCATCTCCATGTCCTTGAAATTGATTTCAACCGATGTCGCCGAGGTCATGCCTTTGGTATGGATGTTGGCGGGAAATTGGCCGGCATTGTATATAGTGAAGTCTGGCTCGCCAAAGTTTTTAAGCTCTTCTGCAGTGGGCTTGATCAACATGTTGGTCATGAACAAGGCATGATATGCTCTGGCACATACAATCCGAACCTTGATGCGATACCGCGGGTCCCAGCCGGCAAACGCGTCCACGACAAATAATTTTTCCCTTGTCCTCAAGTAATCAAGCGCTCTAGACCGAGAAATCTTCCAGGTCAACTCATCCACTTGCTTATTTACAGGACCCCACCAAATATTGTGTGAAGAACTAGCCTCATCAACGATTCTCTTGTCCTTTGGCGACCGGCCAGTTTTCTCGCCCGAGTACGCCATCAAGGCACCCGTAGACGAAATGGTTGTGCCTTTTTCTAACAATCCGTCTTCGTACAATGTCGGTGGAGGCGCATTGTGTCTGATTAAGACGTCATGTTTGAGTGATAGTTGCTCCACAAGTGGATCTTCATTGCTTTGGATAGACGAGTATCCGGCAAAATCTAACGATGATTCGACAGCTGTGGGAGGGGCCATTTTAATTTGGTGGTGGAAAAAAATGATGAGAAAATGAAATAAATGATGAAATTACTTGAGATTTGTGTCTCATTATATATAAAGCATGTTTGCACCCCGGGGATATGCTTTGGCCCGGGCTGGAGTCCCGGAGAAAAGGAAACCTGGGGTAAGCACGCGCCGAGACCGTGGGGAAGGTAAGCCAAGCAAGCGAGCGCGACACAACAATAGATTTCTCCTGCACGTGGCGGAGGCACGAGCTTCTCGGTAGCACCCTGTGCTTTTACGCGAGCCGAATATCTCCGGGATGGTCTCGAAGAATCGTTAAACAGAGGAGCTCTCAAGAATGGTTCTGTCGAACAGGAAAGGGCCATGGCTTGAGGTAAATACGCAATTACTGTTCTCTCGGCGTGTCACCCACATCTGTCACAAATGACCTGTTCTCTCGAAAATATAGAACAAATCCGGATTTCCTGACATATGTATGTGCAACTTCACGAAAGAAAAAAAGCACAAAATATAGAAAATGAGATTGGTAGCCATCGTGGTGAGCGTCGGCCTAAAGGAAATTTCCAAAAGCAGGATATCCGGGGTAGCGCGGCTCAAGAGATATTCGCACACGGCCTGCACGACTTGAGTGTGGGGGTCTCGATACGTCCAGGCTCCCGCTTAGAGAATTCTATGGTTGCGTGCAACTGCGCTATGTATTTTCAACAATCAAGTGGATCATCTCCTGGGGAGAACTTATCGAAGTATTCCCTATAGGATTGCCACTTTTCAAACCCTATCTCTTCGTAGCCGGCGTATGAATTTTCATCCGCATAATCAATCAAGAAGCACGTGTTTTTACTCGCATCCGACGCGGTCTCGGAAAAGTTGGAGCGTAGAGTTGTTACCGCTGAGCAAATCAAGCCATATTTGAAAATCTCGGTCAAGTTGGAGTAAGACAGATCAACCAAAGGACTGATTATCCCTCCTCTGAATGCGTATTTCTCTTTCCAATCATAAGGCGCCTCCAAAGCAGGGAAAAATCCAGAAAGCCAGCTTTTAGCACTGAAAACAATGATACTGCCGATGATTGTAAGATTGCTGGGCTCCAATGCCACAATGACCTTGGTATCCAGAAAGCTTTCCGAATCTATTTTAGATAGAGTCTCGACATAAAGCTTGTAGATTTGCTGATTTTTCTTATTTTCTGTCACCTTGCTCAAGAATTCCATAAGTTTTGACGGCTGGAGGCATACATCGAATCTGATTCCCACTATCGTGAGCTCGCGAAAAATCTTTGTTGGCACATTCCACTCCGTAACATTTTTCAACACCATCACATAATCTTTTTTCAGAAAAGTTGACTCACTGACTGCCCAACCGGAGGTATTGAAAAATGATGTCAATTTGCCGTCGTCTGCAAACGCGCTATCGTCCAAGAAATCCACAAGCGGGAACAGACTGCCCAAGCAAATATTAGTGCACTTCTGCTCGTCCACGAGATAGCGCAAGGCTCTAGAATGAAGGCATTTCCCTATCAGTTGGAGCCTCCTGGATTTTTCCACTAATATGAGACATATCTTGCCAATTTTCAGCCCATCTGAAAGCTCATCGACCCAAGTCATTACAAAGCCATAAATACTGTTCATAGAGGTATTCCGTACAACAAAATGCCTCTGATAGTCTTGAGTCGCGTGTAGAAGCAGAAAGAGGCTCTTGAGAAATGAGTCGTGGCTCAAGTTTCTCCCGTTACCCCGCCATAATTTCAAAAGTCCTTTGTGATCCCTCATAAGGTCCATTTGATCGACAAGCCAAATTCTTTTGGGTGGGCTCGACTTTCGCTGCTTTGTCGAAGTTTTGTCTGAGTTTGGGGAAATTAAAGTCAGTAATCGCCTCTTCCTATACTTTTCCTGTGCAAATTTTTTCTCCCCCGGCACACAACCTTGAGCAACAGTTTCCCCCATCAAGATATAAGCCAATTCTTTCAACGCCTGTTTCGTATAATCAAAGCAGCATGAATATGCTGACCCAATGCATTTGTTATAGAAAAAGTCGTATGGTGACAGTGTGGCAACTATTACCAATGGTTTCTCCAATTGTGCTCTTCCGTTTGATCCCGAGAGAGACAGGGGTGTTGCGCCACAGAGCATCGAAACATACTTGACAAGACCAATCTGATACATATTTCTCAGGGCTTCGGAAGTGATGACGATTACTGCTTTGGCATAGCCAATCAACTGTTCGTGAAGCGGTGTAAGTCCATTGGCTGTGTAAGTTGTATGGAGAACGCTCACCTCACTGCTCTTGGGCCCGCGGCACAGCGAGAGAATCCGGCCAAACTCGGCAAACACCTCTTCGCCAAGGTAAAGTTTGTTCTCGTGTCTCGAATCTTTTTCGTTGTTCGTATATAGGGGTTTCAAAAGGGGCGTGAGTATGAGAATACTATCTCGTGAGTTGTCGGACACATATTGCGATAATGGTAGAACGCCTTCAAAGTCTCTTATAAGCGTCACACTGTTTCGGTATGCTATCTCTGCGAGATTTTGATGCTCCAACCATGAGTCTCGGAACGCATTCTTGAAAAGAGGGACTTCCGTCTGGATCCCGCAAGGGAAAATCTCCTCCCAGGTTCGCAATTTGCGACACACTTTTTGGATTCTTTGAAGAGCATTGTTTACGACCAGCTCTTTGAGAGAATCATTTGCAAGGGCGGTTTTTATCGACTCGATCGCCTCCACCTGAAGCTTGAAGTCATGGCACACCATAACAAGATCGCACCCAGCATGTAGGGCCAGAATCACGCCCTGACCTAATCCTATTGAGTGATACAACGCATCCATTTCTAAGCATTCACTGATTACAAAGCCATCAAATCCAAGCTCGTCTCTCAATAAATCCGTAAGCAATACACGCAGCAAGCACGCGTGCGTATCATCGGGAGATATTGTCGGTACACCGCAGCCAGCAGCACTAATGCCGTCAAGCAAACCTTCCCGAATTAGATCAGCGAAAGGCACCAGATTTAGTCTTCGAATTTGATCTAGGGAATCTGTCATAACAGGAAGCTCGAGCAAGGAGTCGACCTTTGCAGTACCAATTCCGGGAAAGTGTTTACCCACAGTTATTAGTCCTCCGTCCCGCAAACCTTTTGCACATGCTCTTCCGTACTTAACTACCTCTTCTACTGTTGTACCAAACGAGCGCACGGATACAAGCTGGTGAGAGAGTTTGCCGACCACGTCGAGAACGGGTCCCAAGATTATCAGGAACCCAATGTGGCGAAGCTCAATCGCGAGTGCTCGCAGAACCTGATACACCAAGGATGGATCGCCTGTTGCAGCAAGTGCCATCGCTCCAGGGAATTGTGAAAGATACTCTGAGTCGAACAATGAGTTAAGCATGCCTCCTTCCTCATCTATTGCAAATGCCAACGGGTATTCATATCGTGCTTCCTTCAATGCGATATATTGTAAGTCCAGTATGAGCTTTGTCATCTGTGAAACCGAATGTGCATTCTTTCTCAGAAGTATCATTGTTGACACATTGTATTTGACGATCAAATCGTACGCTTGTTGGGTGACAGATGTCCCCTGAAATCCCCCACAAACTAGCAGTCCTATCGACTTCTGATTCGCAGATGACATTTGCGCTCTGAGTTATGATAAGCACGACAGGAACAGCGTAAGAAATCAAAAGGTCAGTTAGTCAAAGATAAAACTTGTGCTCTTCGATGGAAAGCGAGTTGAAAATAACGTCTTTGTGATTCAAAGGACAACTTAGATCAGAAATACATTTCGGCGCACCTTTCAATTCCTGCCCGGTACGGCGTCGTGCATGGCAGGCGCGGGGCGCATCCGCTGCGCTTGACTCAAGAGATTTCTGGTCGCGTTGAAATCCAAAAAGATTTTTCACAATTCTCTAAAACCGAGATAGCAAAAATTGAATCACATTAAAGCTGTGCTTGATTTAGAAATTGTGCCTCGTTTTGAAAATAGAAATTTTTTTGTGGGTGCACTGAATGAAACCAAACAAGGTTTTCGAGGTGCCACGAAATGGCAAAGGTTTTAAATTCCTCAGCGCTATGGGTCTATCTGGTAGGTCTTGCTCGCTTGAAGTAAATCGGCCAAATTTGGGTGTTTGGTGCAGGCCGTATGTTAAATGAGAATTCCAAGCCTATTATCTTTAAGGGCGGCTAGTGCATTCTGAGTTGTGCGAGAACGGATTCTAAAAAGTGCGCTCGACAAAAGTCGAATTCACGGATCATCAGCTTGAGAAAGATGTGATTTACTTGAGGGACATTGTTTTGAGCATGTCTCGAGATGAGAGTGCAGGCCGAAAATTAAACGTATGTCAATTATTTTTAAGGTTTGTCAATCTCTAACTTCCGTTGTTCACCTTCCGCAAAAGGAAGTATTCGCGCACTTCATGTACTCAAGCGCGAGACTCCCAGGCATTTCGTCAGTACGCAGGCTCATAACAGAGGCGACGACGAGCGAGACCACTGATTGAAAAGTTAAGACCAGCACTGTACATAGAACAAAGTTTACAGTCGAGAATGTAATTGTCTCGCTTTGGGAAGAAATCGGTTACAGATTTTGTCTTTCTGTATAGTAGGGCTGACATCATGGGGTCAGTTGAAGAAGCACCCATACCAAACTGATTAACGGCTGCGGAAGCAGTCGAGCCAGCAGCAAGTGCAGCAAGTGAGGAACCAAAAGGCCGATTAGTTTTATTCCTTCCGGACTACATACACTATTTTGATCACCTCAATGTGAATCTTTCTCGTAATCAAAGGTGCAGTCATATCTTGCAGATGCATTGGAGCGGAATGAGACGCCACGCCAGTTTTTGGTCATGAACGAGCTTAGAATGCGATAAACTACGTGATCGATCCCTTTTGTAAGATGATTTGATACTCAGAGGGATTTGTCAAAAAATTTGCTCTCTCTCAAAGTTTTGATGCAGAGCAGAAACTTTGAAATTGAAAAAAAATGCATGCTTTTTTTTTTTTACTATTGACATAATTCTGCGCTTTCAAAGGTCGGAACAGAATCGTGGTTTCAGAAAGATTTGCGCTGGTTCCCAATTTATACAATTTTAAATCATCCTTTAAAAATCGAACATAACATTTCATGAAGCCATTTCAACCAGTGAGAAACAAGATACTGGAATCAACCCGTTCAAATCAAATTAAGTGAGGTTTATTGTATTTCTGATCACCTTAGCTTCTAGATTTCGTAAACTATTGTCAACGGAATACCATGATCGCCGCGCGAACAGATGCAATGCTCTCCTACATACATATTTTTGCCACTCTTGCAACAAAACTCTTGTGATCTTCACAGGCCCGATTTATAGCATGGCATGGGAATTGCTGATCTCTGGCCAATATTGCCTCTGGACGAAAGAGTCTCGTTTCCGGTATTTTTAGATCGCTTCCTCGAAAATCATGCTCGACCCCCACGTTTTGCCATCGATGCCTACATGTTCATGTTCTGGTCACTGGTGAATACAGATAATCATGACCCCGTCGCAGAGAGATATGACATTCGGAATTTCATGGCCAAGCTTTGGTATTTGGTACAGAACAATGTCTCCTTCGTTGTTGTTTTTGACGGAAAGTACAAACCTGGAAAACTTCGACACGGTCATATCCCCGAGATCCCTGGCTCCTCTTCTTACGACGAAGTCTTGAAGTGTTTTTTGAAGTTGCACAGTTCAAGCTACTCAGAAGGCTCGGGCTTAATCGAAAATTTGAAAAGGATTCTTTCGAGAAACCGCATGGATTGGGTGCAAGCTCCAGGTGAGGCCGAGGCCGAATGCGCGTGGCTTCAGCGGCTAGGAATCGTGGACTATGTCATTTCTAATGATTCAGACACCATGGTGTTCGGAGCTACAGGAGTTCTTCGATGGTTCAATAGGGTGAAAAACTACGACGAAGATAGCGAGCCTCTTAAGAGTTCCACCGATTATTACGTTACGCCTGTCCATATGAGTCGAGTCACAGAGATAACCAATTTGACGAGAAGTCATTTAGTCATGATTGCAGTTTTGAGAGGTGGGGATTATTCAAAAGGAGCCGAGAGTATCGGTATTACCCGAGCAAAAGAACTAGCATTGTGTGGAACTTCCATGCTCCAGCAGTCACCGAGAAAGACACAGCAAGATTTCGGGTCGTTTCCAGATGTGACAAGTATGTTCGCAAATACGTTTTTGGATCCAGAGAAGTCAAGGGTGCTACTGCCGCTCCCATTTCATGGCTTCAAGCTGGAGTTAGACCGAGCGGATAGTTTAGCTGCGTTCAATGAGTTTCTCAATGAGTTCTTGCTTCTTAGAGGAAAAGATGTGTTTGGGCGAGCGACAAGCTTCAAGAATAAGGTAATGATCGATGACTACTTTGCAATGCTCTACTTCTTTCCACTTGTTAATCGCAAAATCTATAAATTTTTCCCGCATTCCACAACTTTCGGTGAGCCTGGTGTCGTGGTCGGAGATTTGGAATTGGTGAAAATTGATTGCGTCATACCGCGAATTAATCTGGTTATTTCTTCGAAACTCATTGGAAAGCTGTACATCACAAATGGCGTGCAATCGTTTGTTGAGAATATGGATCTACGTATTGAGAAAGTATCTTTACCAAGGGAGCGTAAGTACAATCTCAAGGCTTTTGTTCTCAAGCTTTTAAAAGACACGTCTTTTTGGAGTCAAATCCAGCTTGCAAGAATAAGAAATTTTGAGGGTATTGAATTGGCGGTGTTGAAGTTTCATCGTGTGAGGTTGAACGAATGTGTCTATTACGGACGACAGGATGTCGATCTCGCCTTGGAAGTGGATGGTGAACAAAGCGCTGACCTAAAGGGCGAGATTCCAAATTCCAGCAAAGAAGTTGACGACCCCATCATTCCTGAGTCTTCTGAAGATGATGAGAAAATGATGACTGTTGCCGTTCCACTCAGGGCCGTTTCCTTTGTATCGCCTGATTACGTGAAAAAATTCAAGCATCTTGCCTCGCAAAGATCCCCTCTGAAGAAGAAAGCCCCAACCCAGAAAACTACATTGGATAGTCTTTGGCATGGAAGAATTGAGCCCAGCCCCAGAAAAGCAATCGACAATTCGCCTCAATCGTTGCAATATACCGTAAAAAAGTCTCACGAAATGAGACCAGATACTTTGTCGCTAGATTTCGATTTGAAGTGTGACTCAGATCCATTCAGGGAGCCCAAAAGCCTGAACTTTACATCTTTGCCTTTCTCGGGGAATAGAGAAACCTCTCCGACCAGGTTGCCTGTGAAGAGCCTGCCTCGTAGACGCAAAGGACAAAGGCAAGAACTATCTCCCGGCCAATCGACGCTTACATCGTTCTTACAGTCTAAACGTTTCGGAAATTCGCTTGAACAACCCTTTTTTGTTGCATCAGATGACGAATCGGATGATTTCGAGAAGTATCTACTGGGCGAGAAAAAAGAATTCACCTTGCGGCCAAATAGTTTCCATTCATCATCAGGTGCAAAAGAAAGAGATTGCAGTCTGCAAGAACTGAGTCCAACAAAGCGCCATAAAATGCGCCTTTCATCTGAAGCTTCACCTTTGAAGCCTAAGATGCATATACCATAATTTAAAAAAACTTTTTCATCTGTATTTCGTCTTTTGTATTTAATCTGAACCTTTTAGCGATGAAGAGAATTCGCCGCTTCGCGGCTGCGTGCGCGACGCACATAGTCTTAGGCTTGGGCCCACCGGGACCCCATACCCAGCCGTAGTTTTTCTCTTCCGTAAACAGCGACAAGAATGAATCCCGAATTGTTCACCGATCCGGTAAAGAGAATACAGAGTGAAACTGACGTAGCTCTTTTTCATAGGTCCGAAGCGCTACAAAGGCTTCATCATGTGATCTCTTTTCTCGTGAACAAAGTGACAGCGAGTGAGGTACCCCTTAACTACCTTCGGCCTGAAATCGTGTCCCGAAATTATGGCAAGAATGGTGAAAATTTACCGAAAGAAAATACGGAATTTGTCCTAGAAGGAAATCTTCGGTTACTCGTAGAGATGCTTGATCTGTTTAACAATCTTATCGATGAAACTCCGCCGCTACCGGGACCGAGACGGTTCGGCAACATGGCGAGTCGAGATTGGCATTCAAAGGTTGCTAAACAATCTTTCACCTTTCTCAAAAATTTCGAGGGAGAGGAGAATCTTTTGAAAGCTCTAAATCACTACTTGACTAACTCATTTGGCTCAGAGTCACGACTTGATTATGGCTCCGGCCATGAGTTGTCATTCGTCGCCTTTGTGGGAGGTTTGCTCGAGCACGGAGTTCTATCCAAAGATTTGTCAGGCCAGGATGTCCTTGTCATTTTCAGCAAATACTATGACTTGGTTCGCCGCTTAATTTTGGTTTACAGTCTTGAGCCAGCCGGATCTCACGGAGTGTGGGGTCTAGATGACCACTTTCATTTCATTTACATACTCGGAGCTGCGCAGTTCAACTCACGACCCCAGGATAGAGAAGTTTCACGCTATACCCATGTCCCATCAGTACTGAGTATCCTCACGTCACAGACAATGAATACCTACAAGACATCAAACTTATACGTGAACGCCATCGCCTTTATTTTCAAGCTAAAACTGGGTCCATTCAACGAACACTCACCAGTTCTCAATGATATACACAAGTCGGTCGCACTTTGGAGTAAAATTCTATCTGGCCTCCTCAAAATGTACGAAGTTGAAGTTTTCGGAAAGTATCCTGTCATCCAGCACTTTTGGTTGGGGGATGGATTATATCCATGGAGAGACGCTGGAACATCGAACATGCTTCCCGTGCATACAGCCGACGCCCCAAAAACCACAGAAAGTGACGCTCAGGGTACTCATCCAAGATTGAATGGATCTCATGATATGAAGACAAAGACTAGCAATTTTGCAATGACAGGCGCTCCCTGGGCAAGACAAAGTCAACTTCGAGGGCTTCCGCCTCGGGGAGAACGCGGAGCCTTCAGCGTCCTTTCATCGAGAGGCAAGACGCCAGACGGCACAAGAAACGAGCCATAATAACAACTTAGGAATTAAAGTTGAACGTCGAACGACACAATGGACAGGTACTGCTTCCTGAACTTTTAAACCACTTATAGAGGCATGCGGCATGGAATTTGTTCAGACAGGTGGGGCAGTTTTTGGATGGTAAAGAATGGTCCTGATGCAATATAGAGTAGCAAATGGCACATTCCTCGAATCCCGAGAAGTGCATGTTAACATTCTTGTTGAAGAGTTCGATGCAGTCGTAAATTGAGCCATTGGTCAAAGTAATCACTCTTTGAGATGCGAGCAACCAAGCTTTCCACTGATTCTCTTTCACGCCCAAACGAGTGGGCCCCTCAACGTAGACACTAGCAAGGGGAAAAGTTTCCGGAATTTTGACGACCATTTCCATGGTTTGCTCATCGATGACATAACTTGATTTAATTTCGTTGCTGATTTTGTTGACTTTGATTGCAAGCGTTCCGTCGCCGGTGGTTAGTTTGCCTTTGGACTTCTCAACATCTTCAAGCATCTCGGAAATGAGAATGGGACAGACAAAACGAGTTGAAAAACTTTCTATTTTTTGTCTTAATTGCACATCACGAATTTCATTGAACCATTGCAGAGCGTGAGATCCCACGTACCTGTAAGCAAGGTAGGACAAGTGTGCGCACAAGAAGTGGACATCTTCCAAGACTGATCCATCACGGAGGTTGTCTGCAACATTGTAAAATTGAATAAGTGATCGCGATGAATCGGCTTTGGCACCTTTTTTCAAAGGCTCTGAAACAAGCCGATTGAGGTAAGCCTGCTCAGTTAAAGGAATAATGTCGAAAACAGAGTTGAGCAAATAATCTATTTGGTCGCTTTGCTTCAACTGCGCAACATAGTTGGCCTTCATAGAGTATGTAGATTCCTTAAAGTGCTCGAAAACCAAGAGCCAGCCCAATAAAAATCTGAATACGTTGTTAAAGTTGTTCTCTTCAACCTCAAATTCAAGAGCGTCTCCCGACCTAGAAATACAATCCATTAATGTGTCGTTTATCCGCGTCGAGCAAGAAGGCGAGGCGGATCCATTGGAGAGACTCGAGCTGCTCATTTGTGACTCTAGAATTGCGTCTTGCTGACTTTCGTAAATGTAGGTGGTGAGCAACGAGCATGCAAGTTTTTGAGCCTCGAGATAACTTGACCTCATAAGAATTCGATAAAGCCGTTCTGAATTCTGGGCAACAATCTGACTGGGAAGCTTAGCATCGCGCAATGCTCGGAAGAAAGCCTCATATATAAGCACTGACGGCTGGTAAACACAGTTTTGTGCTTCCGACAGTTGTTTGTATACAAATAGATTCAAAATCTCTTCTTCGATGGAGAGTTTGCTACGCTTCCAATCTTCGAACACACTTGTGTCGATGTGCTTTGAAAGCGAAAAGAAAAGTTTCACGGAGAAGTATTCCAAGGCGGCAGTGTCCTCTTCAGTTTGTGCTAGACGCAAGTTATCGGAGCACAAGTCCACCGATAAGCTCCAAGTCTTATCGGGAAGGCTGCTCCCATAGAGGCGAATGAGCTGAGCAAGAGACGAGGCTAGAATTGTTCGTGCAGAAATAAACAGCTTATCGAGAGCAGCATCGCAACTCATACAAATGGAAAGATGATTGATGAACATGCCTAGTTTATGACGCGGCATTACCTCGTATGCATTCTCAACATTTAAGAAGGTGTTTGCCAAAGAAAGCCAAACTATTCCGGTCTCACGAATATCTGCGGCAGAGCGTATGCCAAGTATTTCTGCAAACACCAAATTTCTAATTCTGTCTAATTTGGAAGACACCCCCACAAATTTTGAAGCAGAGCAAAGCAACGTCGCAAGCTTGAGTGGGTTGGAGCTGAGCCTAGTGCACGCAATTTCAAGGCCGTCAAAGTCGGCGAGGGACATTTCATCAAAAACTGGGCTTAACACACGCACCAATACTCGGGCTAGATAATATTGTCGTGCTGTGAACTTTTCTTTGCCGGAAATCTCATTGATTGCATGAGCAAGCGGATTGTCAGATGTTTGGCTGCTGAAAATCAGTGACACATTTGACGACTTCATACGAGAAACAAAGATACTCAAACCTTCTAGAATATCGCTCATGTTCTCTGAATCACTAGTATCGTTGTGTACCGCCAAGAAAGTGTAGTCTCTTACATATTCAGCGCAGATAGATCCAACGGTGTTCATCAGGACATCATCTGGACTCCAGACGTTTGAAAGGCTACCCAAAAGCCTTCCTGCCTTGATAACGAAAGGTGACAATTTCGTGCCTGATTGCTCTGATACTAGAAAAGTATTCAACGAGAGGGCATTTGAAATCGAAAGTAATTTGAAATCCATCAATTCCGCAGCTTTGTAGACTTCTGCCTCTATTCTCTTGAGTGGGAGCATCCCGTGATTTTGAGCAATAACATCAGCCAAGTCCAAGAGGAAACGATCCGAGCGCGACTCATTTATTTTGCAGAAAATCGCCTCTCCCACAATATCACTGTCCGAAAAATACATCAAGAATTTCTTCGAACACGCCTCACTCAAGCTATCCAATGCATGCTCGACGAGCGGTTTTAAGTATGGAGAGTCTCTAATCTTGGAAAACATATCACGAGCAACTACTTCGGCGATTATCCTTGACTGGATTTCTGCGCTTGTCGCATATCTTAACAAATTTGTAAAAATTTCGCATTCTTCAAAGAAAGCGAAAATGATATCGTCCTCATCAACCAGCCTGCTTTGGGAAGACGAGAGACGAAGAAGGAATTCATGTATATGCGGAGTCAGGTTCTTCATTGAATTTGCTGCAAACCAATCAGATTTGCTGAGAATGATAAAAAATCGACCGAGAAATTCAGGGCATTCCATGGACGTCTTCAAATAAAAGTCATTGATCAATCGGGTCGAATTGATATCGAGATTCTGATTGAGCAAAATTCTGAGAATCTCGAGAGTTAACTCCACCGTGTCTTTTGAAATGAAAGCCGGGAGATTTTCAACTGCCCAGTCTCCGATAAGTCTTGCACCTGCGCCTTCCGCGAGCCCTTCAATCAAAATACTCAAGCCCCTCAGAGTGCTAATGGTATCGAAACATTCATCGAGCTTCTCCATGACTTCCCTCAAAAACGAAGCTCCAGATTGTTCGTCAATTTTGATCAAAATACGGTAAATATTGGACAGTATTTTGACTAAATCGCTTGCGAAGCTAAACTCGCCAATCAGCGGAGAAGAAACCACACCAAGTTGATCCAAGAGAGCCTTTACAAGTTCATTTTGCTTATAAGGAAGCCAAGAAACGTAGATGTTTGAGAGCTCCTTGAGAAACAAGCTTCTCAATCTAGGATCTTCGTTTCGTGCAACAGGCCTGGAAATGCCATCGAGGAAAGCAGAAAAAAGTGTTTCTTTCAAAGTTTCGAGATCACTCGCATTTGATGCGGAATTTGAAAAGAGATCGAACACTGAGGCAAGACACTGCATACCTTGTAACTGAAATGCAAGAACATTAAACCCTTTTAGCTTTAGATAGTGCGGTAAAAGAACTTTCTCAATGATAGCCTTTGCGTCTTTTGCGCTAGAAAAATCGATGAAGGACAATTCTTCATCCGGCTTTATACCCGAACTGTTGATGGCCGCGAAGAGATTTTGCAAAGACGCATAATACGAGGGATTCGAGTTACAAGGTCCTAATTTTAAGATGGCCTTCAAACGGGAAAAACTTTTCAGGCCACCATAATACCAGAAGTTCGTATTGAACTTGACAGCATTTGATTCCGTGAAAGATGTGAGCGTAGTAAGTGCTTCCAAAAGTGGGATAATTGTCGACGAGTACATGACTTCGGAGGATACACCAGCAGCGGAAGTGAGTTTAACATTTTTGATGAATTTCTTTGACAACGTTTTGAAAACGGACTTCAATCCCTTCAAATTTGACGTGAATCTCTTGGGAAATCCATTATCCAACGAGAATATATCCAAAATCAATGACGAGAAGGTTTTGAATAGCGTAGTGTTGAGATTTTGCGTTGACAAGCACGAGCCAAGATTGTCCCATAATCTTTCCAGAGTTAAGATTTCACTTATTTGAGAAGAAGCCAGACTATTGAGAAAATACTCGTTGTCGTTCACGAGATTGATTATCTGACGAAGCATCAAAAGAGACGAATTGACAGCTCTTTCGTATTTGAATGACAATTCCTCCGCAGTCTCGGCTCTCTGATCAGTAATGGTTGTTGCAGATTCGTGAATGAGCACCGTGTGACAGTAGTTTATTATCTGCTCATGGAAAATAACCCACACTTTGTAATTCACCTTGGTCTCGTCTCCAGAGAAGCAACGGAGGAGATCGGACCGCACCATATTTGCTATCGTCTTGTCGTCATAGAGGCCCTGAAGCCAAATAGGCATTGCAGTTTTCAAATATTTGCTGAATTCTTTTGATCCGTACTTATCCATATAGGTGGCAAGAATCTGATGAGCAAGTTGCCTCACAGATTTCTGCGTGTCAATTGCTAGCCGCGGGTACAATTGAAGCCAGCAAACAAGAATTGTGTAGTCCCTCACGTCAAATGTCGATTGTTCCAACATTTTGAGAAACTCTGCTAGCCGCTTCTCCTTGGTTACGGTATTTTTTTTCGCAAGATTTTTCAAGGCAATGGCAACATTGGGGTCCTGAATATTGTCAGAGTCAACAATGGCCAAGTAAAAGAGGGAAACTTGGAATCCATTGTGTCCGAGATCTCCTGCTTCTTGCATAGTACTTAGACACGGTAGTTAGATTTTATGCAAAGACCGAGATCTGAGTTTTCTCAAGCGTGCGACTTTGATTCGCCGCTCCTCTCCTCCGTTAGTCTCTTTGGTTCTCAACGGAACCCGCGATTTGATACTATGTGCAGAATATCGATGATAAAGAGAGGTACATCTGCACGAGACCATAAGGAAGATAGGCATTCTTCTTCTATAAATAAGGAATAATGCTCCGTCAAGGCAAGAAAATTGATCGGAAGACCGATTATTGAACCTTTTTAATGTTCTTTCTTCTGCGTAAGCGTGTCGTACAACAACCTTGCCGTTCAAGAGGATTCGTTTTACGAAAGGTGCAATATTGTAATAAAATTCATTGAGACCTTGATGTAATCAAAGATGATAAAATATAAAATTTAAAGTATGAATCATTGATTCAAGAATCGCAAGCCATCATTGATGGACCGCCATTGTCTGAATAACTCCATACTTAGCTCGAGACATGAGCTCCAAGATATGATCTCGTTTCAACTTGCAACGTCAATGATAGAGCGAAGGATATGTCACAAATCCGTCGCAAAGCGCAATTTTATGCCAATCAATATTAACATCATTTAAAAAATGTTTCATTTAGGCATGACCGAGAAAATCAAAGAAATTGGCAAATAAAGCATCTTGATTCGCCCAATCAGGCATACCGTAGTCTTGAGTCATTGAGTCGCTCAACTCGGTATCCCCTAGATTGTATTCGAAAAGTTCAGTGACTGCATCGAAGATTCCTGAAATGATTGGATGATTGATGTCTGTCACTTTTTTTCTCACGAATAGTAACGACCTTTGAGCCAATTTCCAGCGTGCACATGCTCCCGACACTGCGGTATAAAAGATTTTCAAATTTTCTAATTTGCTTTCTAAAATCACTTCATCACTTTTGACATCCTGTACCAAAAGTAGGGATATACTTAACCCTAAAATGGAAGAATAGACAATCAAGATTGACGGAGATGAGGACGCTTCATTGAACTTGTCAAGATAAATAGCAAGCTCGGATATCGCGGTGTCAAGGATTGCAGGTGGAGATTGTTCCCGGAACACATCTGTTTCCACATTCAAAAAAGGCTTATTGAGGCAAATGAGAACAATGTAGTAGAAAAGTCTGTAGTTGGCAACGGTGGGGTTATACTCCTGCCGACGTAAGGTCGAAACATTCCACCTCAAGTTGACCGGTAGCTTTTGCCTCCAGCTG
Source organism: Metschnikowia chrysomelidarum (assembly GCA_030582795.1). NCBI lineage: Eukaryota > Fungi > Ascomycota > Pichiomycetes > Serinales > Metschnikowiaceae > Metschnikowia > Metschnikowia chrysomelidarum. Next base: position 48,121 of record JAJMGZ010000064.1, read on the forward strand.
GCAAGAAATCCATTGTACTTTGCCAACTTCAACTTATTCAAGTATGAGAGATTTTCATCTGTGGATTCGCCCGTATAAATATCGGTGAGAAGGGACCCGACGTACTCGCTAAGCAGACAGAGAGGCTCGATAGTTTGGAAAGCGTCAAGGTTTTCAACGCTGTGCGAAGTTTGTGATGGTTGAAACACAAACCTGTCTATGTTTCGTGAATTAGGCAAAACCTCGCTGCTTGGAATACTGGCCTCAGTTTTCCGGACAGTCACAGGCCGGCCCATAATTAGACTTATGAAGTGGTCCACGATGTAACAGCCCCAATAGATTCTCGAACGAACCATTACGTTTTGACTGGTGATTAAAGATTGTTGGGGTCCATTCGGTAGGGAAGAATCAAGGGACCAATCTTTTGGATCTAGTTGAAATCCTAAATCATAGCCCATGCGGATGGCCATACCCGCGAACATCCAACTAGCTGATGCATTTCCTTCTCCAATTTCGAACAAAGAAAGACATAAGAGGGATTGTAAGGTGTTAATTTGTGGCAAACAAATCTTGGAGATCATGATCTTTTCACGCGCCTTGTCGAAGAATTCCTGAGCGAGTGCCTGCAACTCTTGCGAGCGAGAGCTTTTAGCTCCTAACGCAGCAATCGCATATACTAGCTCTTCAGAGCAGTACCCTTGATTGGACCCTGGGGTCAAGAGATCGGCCAAGAAGCTTTCGCGGTGAATGAACACTGTAACATCGGGATATAACTCTTTAAAAAATATTTCCACGCAACACATAATTTGAGACAGATTCAGAAGACCAAGGGAAATTTGAGCGGGTACAGAATTAGTTGTGGCGCACACGAGGTTGATAAACGCAGAAGTGGGTCCATACACAGAATATTCCCCTCCACCAGATGCATCGAGAGACACGGGAATTTTCTTGCGAGGTTTCAGGGGTTGATGCTGTGGCTTTTCAATCAAGTCACATATTCGTTTTAGCACCTCGTCATCGCGCCGCTCACTAGCAATCTCCCTGATTCGTACCAACGTTGTTTCCATTAGAGCTAAACTATTTTGCATATTTTTTATCTCACTTACAGTATGGCGTTGCGTTCGGTGATCTTTGCTAACCCTCTCACACGGAACTCCTAGCCTTTGACAGTAGCGACACACTTCTTCATTATCGCATCGTTTCTCAAGAAGTTAATATAGGCACTTGGTTGAAGTTTTGAGTTGGGAATGAGGAACGTACTTTTTTTGCTCGACAATTCAAACATCTAGCAATGTTAGCTTCTGAATTTTTTTGGAACCCACAACTCGAAACTCAACGTACGAACTGGAGCAATGTGTTCTTTTAGACGCAGTCATAGAGAATTAAGATTGATACGGTGCTAGGCGCGAGTTGCAGAATCCATCAAGAGATCGCCCCGCTCGAGTGCACCTCCACACAACCTCAGTGAGTTCCTCCATCTTCCGCGCGTATCAATATTTGGAAAATGCAAAAGTGGCATTTTTTTCAAGATTGTAACATCGATCTGCTGAATTCAGAAATCAAGTAACAAATCTTTTGAAAGACCTAGAGCTAGTTTGCTAGCCAGGGAAAAAGCTTTTAGAGCCATCCGAAGTGGTGAACCCAGTGAAATTACGGCTTTTCCTGCAGAGCATGATACTATATATCACAGAGTATATCAATTTAGAAAGTCAGGAAGAAACTCCTTTTGGTCTAAAAGTAATTCAAGATTGCGGCAGAGTTAGGAAAATTCCATTATTCTCATCTCACATTCAGCAATCTTTGTACAAAAACGTTGCATTGGAATCCTGCAACATACACGAGTAACGATTGTGACAAATGAGTTCTTTTCACGAACAGAATTACGGCAAACACTGATGCTATCTCTCTAGATTTGACACCCGGCCACATTAGAACTTATAACATCTACATTTATGCTATTTTTAATTACTCATGTTACCTGCAGAACTTTTTCGAAGATAAATTACATGAGCTATCACTTAATCAGACCACATCGCTATCTAAATCCCTTTTATCCTTCTTTCTGCATATCATCGTTCGGCTGACTCTAGCGACCCATAAAATTCCTGAACATCCTTCGACACCGAGATCTTCTCGTGATCGAAGTTGAAAACTTCAAGATGTTCCTTGTTGGTAGCTCTAGAAAGTGCAACATAAACCTGACCCTTCTCGAAGGCACGTCTTAAGTCAACGCGAAGGCGGTCGATAGATTGGCCTTGCGACTTGTGAATTGACATGGCCCACGATAAAAGGAGAGGAATTTGTTCGCGTGTTAACGATTTTACGCTAGTTGTACCGGGTACAAAGGCACGGCGATCGTCCACTGAAAACTCCTCGGGTTTCACCTGAATCATTGTGGTACCATCCTTGGTTTGAAAATTAACAATTGGCATCAAGCCGCGGTCCCTTATGGTCGAAAAGGCTTCTCTTATCAATGGGGCGAGTTGAACTCTCCACTTATCGGGATATGCATTGTAGATAGCACGGTGTTCTTCACTAATTGCGCTTCCACCAATAGCGGAATGAAGGACTTCCACCATCAGAATAAACTCGTCAGTTGAGTTCAAAAAGTCTAGTGGAGAGAACGCCTGGAAAAAACCCGCGAAAAGACCTTGCGGCAAAAACCCCACAACCCGCCCAATGGATCCATTCACAACAGAACTTTCCTCAAGGTTCTTCAAATACATTACTTGAGCGCCGACTTTTAATACCAACTTCTTTTCACACATCAAGTTTTCCAACGCTTTTTGCAGAAATGGACTCTCGTCACTATCCTGCGCGTGAAACGTATATGGATCTCCTTTAAGCGCCTGTAATCTTCGCTCATTTGCACGATGAACGTCTTCTCGTCTCGGATAAAGCTCGGTCGGCTCTATCCCGTCTGCGTAAACGACCTTTCTTTTGAGCAGTTCGAACATTCGCAACAGAGTTTCCGTGAACTTTCCCTCTCTCAAAGCATTGAGCATATCAATGAGTTCGTTATCTCCCTCTTGACGGAAAACCTTTTTTAGGACAATCGTGCGCTTCATGACCGCTTTCCACGACTTGCTATGAAAGCAATATTCAGCTTTCCCTTCCTTATCTACCGGAGGAAGCTGGAAGAAGTCACCACAGCAAACAACTTGAATACCTCCGAATGGCTGGGTACTACCCTTTAAGATCTTAGCGATTTCGTCGATTTTCGAGAATAGTCTCCCATCAATCATCGATATCTCGTCTATAAGAAGAACCAGAAGGGTTTTCCATCTTTTTGTCGCGGCGCTATTTTTTTTGATCCTATTTGCTAGCTCGCTTGGGCTTCCTGTCCCGAGCCCGATGCTGAGAAATTTGTGTAGCGTCTGTCCACCGATGCTGCATGCAGCTAAACCCGTGGATGCAGTTATCCCAACACGAAACAGTCCGTGCCTAGAGATGAGTTCCTTGACAAGACTTCTAAGAACAACAGATTTACCGGTACCTGCAGATCCAGTGAAGAACACACTTTCACCCTTTTGGACCACAATTTCAATAATTTTGCGCTGTTCATCGCTCAAACAAAACGAGGAGCCTCCTGCCGACTTAGCCTCATACGGAGGTGGGGTCAGTTGTCTCTTCAAGACTTTCCTTGGCTTTCCATCGAGAAAGTCGAGGAGGTTTGATGTGGCGGCCCGTTTGAGAACAGGCTTTGCTAGCGTCTTCTGCGGGGCGGGGCGTTTGTTTTCTTTCTCAATTTCTTCGTCGGAAAGTACAAACAAATTATCGCTCGAGACTGAATTTCGGATAGGCAGCCCGGCAGACTTACCAGCAAGGTTTTGAAGGCGGGGGTTGCGAAAGTTATTAACCTCAGGGGAGATGAAGGACGTATCTGAGCTTGGAAGCTCCTCGAACGATGAGCGGCTTGGCTCTTTCTGGGCGAAAGGGTCTTTGTTTTTGACTGGCTGGATAATTTTTGGGGATGCTTTGTTGGCAACAACAGTAGTGCTGGCGGCAAAAGTATGATTTGTTTTGGCCGATGCCGCCACTGAGGCAGAGGATGATGCTGGGGAGAAAAAGGTCAAGATTCCCTTTTGCTTCAATTGCGGCTTTCGAGACTTATATGATGACATTTTGAAAACACGCGCTGAATAGGCAGGAGGAGGTAACAACTATCGCGCTGTGAGAAGAGGTCCAAGGTGGCTCGAGGGCGAAGAGTTAGGGCCAGACAGTGTTTAAAAACAACGCGGTAGGCCCGCACGCGTAGAAAAAAGGTGGAAAACGCGACACACAGTCAGGCACACGGGCGCAGCACCGTGACTTGACCTGCAACAAGATCTGCTTAGTTTATCGAGAAGTGCCCGAAGCTACACATAAACATCAAATCTACACAGATGCGATGACCAATTTCGACTCAAGAATTATCGTGTAAATAAAAATTTTCTGGAAGGAAATCATTATCATTCGGCCATCAAGAAATCGTCCCTGAATTTTCGTTTCGCGCGGCTTGAGCTCGCATTGGCTCTGAGAGAGATTTTTAATTATACTCCTGATCGGATGTCACAGACCCCATGATGATGATTTCACAATATACGTATATCTATTGTCCAATCATAAGGATTTATATGGTCAGGTCCGGTAAACAAAAAATTAAAAGACATCTTTGAGTAGGATCTAGGTTCCGAAGACAGGCACCTATTCAAGCATTTCGCAGTCATTGTCTTCATTTGGCCCTGGGCGATTGCTTGATGCTGGCTGACTGGAATTACCCTTCAAATGTACCCATTAAGTTCTTTAGGATAACAACGGGACGATAAAAAACTGACCCTCAGGCCCCACTCATAAATTCGCGCGACAAGTTTTAGTTACATTCACAACGAACACTTCACCATGAGTTCTGGCCATAGTGTGCGGCAAAAACGTCTCACCGAACATGCTGACGCGTTCATCGATAGCAATTGTGTATTGACGCGTCTTGCGAAGTAAAAAGGCGGGTTGTATTTGAAATTTAATATTGTTCGGCTTACATAAAACAATGAAGCTCTTATTTAAGAATAAATTTGTTGTTTTAGTCCAAAATCTCTTTTTTTTTTCACGGGCATAATTCTTTTTTCTCATTCTCCTAGCGAGCCTCGTCAAGAGCAGACGCGGGGTCGCGGGGGGACTTTTCGGTCCTGGAACTGTCATTGTGCACAGGCCTGATCTAGCATTCGCAGACTGTAGCGTACTGAACTGGTATCGCTGATCCTGAGCTTAATTCCGCCACAATATGGCTGAAGATTTAAAAGACACATCTCGAGTAGATCCGAAGCTGAACCATAGCTTTTTCACAAAAGGATTAAAAAGAATCGCTAGCAGAGCTGCCAAGGCTTCCGCATTCCCGCTTTCTTCGTCCGAAGGCCTAGTGTCTCTGCATCATAATCATTCGAGATCGCCTCTACATCCCCTGAGCGAAACTTTAGAAGCAAACGGACCTTCTTTTCAAGCAATCGGTTATGAGTCTGTTGTCGACGCCACAGAGCCCACGTCAGTAAGAATTCTACTGCGCCGAGACCCGTCTGCTGTTTCCATTGGATCCAAATCAGGGTCTTTCTCTGCGCATTCTTCCCCTAAAAGATCATCCACGAGTTCAGATAACAAGAATCAGAGAGACAATATAGTGGGATTAGATTCTCTAGATAACCTTTCGTGCACACACTTGCAAGCTCGCAGCGGGAGCAGCCTATATCCAGCATCCTTGAATGAGAGCAGTGCGAGCTTTGGATCGTTAGATCCAAAACGATCTCAAATGGTTTCAAATCCAATCGAAGGCCATGGCGATTCGGGCACGTTTCTGTCCACGCTCGAAATGCAAGCTTTGGGCCCCCCAGATCCAAATTTCGCGAAATATTTCTCGTTAGACAATTCCAAGTCAACAAGTAAGACTCGCGAAGAGGATTCATCATTCAAGTCTTATAATCCAAAGGCTGAACAAGGAGTTGTGAGCAGCGTGCAGTCATTTGAGGCTGTGAGCATGAATCTCGAGTCCATACCTGCAACAGATGTCGTTGATGCGCTATTCAAGAAGCTACTATCAACGCGGGTATTTCCAGAAGAGTCTTTTCAAAACATTTCCACCAAACGGAAATGGGAACTTCTTTTAAGTGAGAGTGAAGCTAACGCTGAGTTCAAATTGCAAACTCTTCCCTTCCAAGATCCAACTTCATTGTCACCAAAAATTCAACCGAGCACTTCTCTCTCCTCGCAAAATACAAAACGTGCTGACCTGGGCCTGAGGCTCACTTCAAAGTTGGTCAGATCCATGTCATTTAGCCGGCTACATCTTGCGTCGCTAGTAGCAGATCAACCTAAACAAGAATCACCGAATTCGAGCACTCTTTCGAAAAAATCGAAGATCAAGGAGGGGTCCCCGAATTGGTTCGTATCACGAATCATGGCTAATAAGTTAACAATCAGGGAATTCAGGAAACTCACAAAAAAGTTAGAGAGTAAGGGTAGCAAAGAATGGCTATATGAGTTTCAGAATTCTCAGGGGGAGACAGCATTGTCTGTTGTTTTGCAACGCATCAATAAGCGAAGTATCAAATCTAATGATGATATAATCAAGGAGCAATTCATCTGTCACTGTCTTAAGATTCTCCTCTCGACAGAAAACGATTGTGCACACGAAACCAGAACAAACTATGCTACCAGTGAAGATGAAACATCCATAATTTCAACTTCGTCTCTCAAGTCGGATATTTTTGTGATTGGATCAGTCATGCACTCCCTTTTATCACCAAGTGGAACAACGAGGCTCATGGTGACGGAATTGCTAGTCTACCTTATACACCGCTCTGGATTTGATTATTTTCCACACATAATGGATGGCTTTAAATCACTTCAAGACTTAATAGGGGAATCATCGCGTTTCCAGCCCTGGCTCAACGTCTTCGAAACAGCGATAGACCAGCATTTTAATCTCACAATCAGCCAAAGACAAGGTAGTGAACAATTCAAGAATTACGCCCTCACAACTTTAATTTTAATTAACATGGTAATGAAGAATGGCGATCGAGCTGATATTGCGAGCGAACTCAACGATTCTAGGTTGCCAATCATAATGAGCAAGTTGGCTGCTATGAGAGACGACAATATTGATCAACAGGTTCGTGAATACGAATTGTTGGAATCCGGAGAGTATGAGAAGAAAGTTGATGGCAGAGAGACGGACGTGCAAGGTAAACAGGGAGCTCAGCATTTCGTAGGAGGGTATCCACATCCCTGCCTTGAGCTCGATGATCGCACATCCAGGCCTGATGTGATTCAAACTTCGGAATCTTTCGACGTAGGCGTGGTGGTGAAAAAGTTGGCTCGGTTGGAGTACTCAAAGTCTCCTCAAGAAGCACAAAAGGTTCTTCACTTACTCGAAGCGATTCTTGACCATATTTTGTCTGGCTCAAACGTCATGTTTGAGGCTGATTCAGTCCTCCGAATTTCGGTTGAAAGACTCATGGACCGGATGGAGACCGACGAAACTGCAAGGAGAGCAGTCATGGAGACAATAATGCTCAAGAAAACAATTGAGAATCTAAAGGCGTCGCAGATCGCAATACTGAATACGGAAGGAACAGAAGTCGTGAACACCCCCCTGAGTAATTCTAAAAAGGAACTAAAGCGTCCAGTTGACGAGAAAGATGATTTAATTCGGAATTTGATCGGGGAAACAAAGCATTTGAAGAATTCCTTGAAGTCAAAGGAATTGAAGATTTCAGAATTAGAAAGATCATTGGAGCGGCTGCTTGCTCCTTCAAGGAGTCAAGAAAGGAACGAAAAGACCACAAAAACTGATATTCGACTGCGACTCGAGCCTTTGGAGGGATTCATGATGGTCGATGAGCTTGAAATAAAGCGCAATCTTTCTCGAAAGAACAAGTCAGATGGTTTGCCGCATTCTTTGCGAAGCTCTGCACGTGAATTGAAAAACAATTTCAATGAACCGACAATCGAGAACTCGTCCCGGGAAAACACCCAAGGCGTAAACTCGCAGGGGCCTCGTCTGATATTAAAAAGTGGGAGAGATGATACAGACAGACCAAGAATTCCAGCAAAAAAATCGAGCTCGACGGGTGAATTTGTTTTCGAGTCGGCTTCTGTCGGCGGCTCAAATTCAACGTGTGCAAATTTATTGAAGCCAGCGTTTGATTCAAATCAAAACCAACAGTTCGTTCCCCACCTCTCATCAGAGCTGACGCCTGGCCCACCGCCCCCGCCACCGCCACCAGCACTTCCTCATTTTCTAGGAAGCGGCACATCCTCAGTTTTAGTATCACTGAATGAGGGCTCAATAACTGAGAATCTGCGTGCGCCAACACCTGAAACAGCCAGCGTTAAGAAATTTGAAAACAAACATGCAATCACGCCAAGTGTCAGCTCTCCTAAACCCCCACCACCACCACCACCTGCTTTACCGCCTTCTTTGATCCCAAACAAAAAGCTACAGGAGCCTTCTGGATGTCCACCACCACCGCCACCACCACCTCCACCGCCCTTACCTTCCGCACTCACTAGTGCCGTGAAATCGATGGCTCCATCCAAAAAGACTCAGCCATCCCCGCCGCCGCTTCCTAATTTGGCTTCCAACAAAAGTGCAGAAACTGAAAATGTCGGGACAGGAACAGAGGCCCTGAGCCAAGACCTCAGAACTGCCGTGCTTTCCACACAAACCGAAGCCGAGATAAGAGAACTCTGCCCATCACAAGAAGTGATTAAACCCAGTGTCAAACTCAAGCAGATGCATTGGAGTAAAATAGACAACATCGATAACACCTTTTGGAATGAAGTCTCAAGCAAAGATCTTATCAAACAGTTGCAACTGCAGGGTGTTTTCGAAGACTTGGAAAGAGCTTTTGCTGCCAAAAGCTTAGTGGTGAAGGTCAAATCTAAATCACCTCAAGATGCCCCAACGGTTCAAAAAAAAGTATCGCTTTTACCCAGAGATTTGGCCCAGCAATTCGGTATAAACTTGCATATGTTTGGCAATCTAAGTGTTGAAAAATTGATCGACAAAATTCTTAGATGTGATGGATCGATTACTGAAAATGTGAGTGTTCTCGAATTCTTCAACAGTGATGCCTTAAATGATCTTCCCGATTCTGTTGCCAGATCTTTCATTCCCTACTCAACCGACCACACCCAACCGGACCAAAAGCGCATTGATGTTCCCGATAATCTAGAACGAGCCGATCAAATTTTTCTCCAGATTTTTAACATGAGGCACTATTGGAAGTCACGTTCTCGGGCTCTAATAGTCCTTCACTCCTTCAGGAAAGATTCCAACGATTTACTTCAAAAATTGGATATGGTACACCGAGGCGCCAGTTGCATAATTGAAAGCGAGAATCTAAGGCACGTTTTAGCTCTCATAAGATCGGTCGGTAATTTTATGAATGACTCTTCAAAGCAAGCATTGGGTTTTAAAATCGATATTTTACAACGCTTGAGATTCATGAAAGACGAATCAAATTCCATGACATTTTTGCACCACATCGAAAAAATCATTCGCAACAACTTTCCTAACTTCGGCTCCTTCGTGGATGATCTCAGTGTGTTGAACCATGTGCAAAGGATTGCGATAGAGCAATTGGAGACAGACTGTGAGGATTTTCGAAGAAATATAATGAATGTTGATACATCGATTACCCGAGGCAACTTGAGTGCTAAAGACAAATTACACCCCAGAGACCGTATATTGGAGACCATTCACGAAAGCTTAGAACAAGCAAAACAAAAGGTATTTCTTGTCGATGCTAGAAGAAAGAAATCAATGTCCTTATATTCTGACGCGATGAAGTACTTTGGAGAAAGTGCCTCTGATCCGAACGGCAAGAATGCATTTTTTGCCAAACTTTCCAATTTCGTTGCAGAGTACAAGAAAGTTCACTCCGAAAATGTTCAAAAGGAAGAGGATGAGAGAAATTACGAGAAGAAAAAGCAAATGATAGAGCGAAAGGAAAACGCACTTAAAGAGAAAACTAGTTTGAACCGGCGCCAAAGCGAGCTCGTAAAGATGAATAAAAGCTCCACAGAGGACACGTTGCGCAGTGAAGAGACTATGTTTCAAGAAAGCGGTGGTAAGGGAGATGCAATCGATAAAGAAAATGACAAGGATGATGAGGATGACGACGACGACGGTGACGACGACGACGAAGAAGAAGAAGAAGAAGAAGAAGAAGCGGCGATTGATGATGATGGAGAGAAAGAAAATCGAAACCCAGAATCCATCGATGAATTGCTTCGAAGGTTAAAGTATCGCTCTGCTACGGAAAATAAAATTCGTCGCAATCAGAACAGACAAACGTTGGTCAGTCGAAATTCAGCTCATGCAGATATGACCGAAAATCATATTCGCACAGAACTGAAGTCTGCTCCTTCAAAGAAAGAAGGCTCGCTTGAGTATGATAGCGTGGAATCTCTCAAGCGGAGAATGACTTCTAGAAAAAAAATGCTAGTTCAGCCGGATCAAATTGACAAATCGGAGCAACATGACGTAATCATGCTTAGAGCTCAGACAATGTTAAGCCAATTGCGCTCGAAAGCGACTCAGGAAAACCCTACATCTGACGCAGACTTCATTTTTCACCAGAGTGAAGCGAAAGTCTGTAACGAGTCCGACTCTTAGTATCCAAATAGTCCTCGTTGACACAAGCGACTCTTTATACAGCGGTCATCGAAGAGAGGGCTCGCATCGGTTTGACGTAAAAAGCTAATGGAAATTACTCGTTGGAGGTTCACTTGCTACTGGATCAAACAAAACCTGATCCAATTCATTTGTGAAGTCCCATGGATCCGGCGCGTAATGTCCGTCTCTGAAGCAAAAAGCATTTCATTGTTATTGGGGCGATTGCGCAGCTATACTTACACGGGACCGCAATGAACAATAGGCTAGGATAATAGTTACAGTTTAAATAAGGTTAGAAACAAGTTTTTTTTGGTGGCGTGTGTTTTGTAACGGTTAGTTTTATGTGACCCAAAATACGCATTCGAAAGCGCTTCTCGTAATTTAGAACCGAGTCAGACTAATTACATGTAATTAACAACCGAGCATCAGATGTGCCCGCAAAGCCCTACGTGTTGGAATTCCTTCAATTCTCGAAATTTGAATTTAGTTCCCTCATAGGAAATACGGCGAATTTCATTCTAATAATCAATTTTTAAGATATCTTCCGAGCCTGTGACTCATCCGCGACATCCGGAGTTTGCGGAAAATTCAAGCAAGTGAACGTGCGCTCATCGTGGACCTGCACACAAATTCTTCCGAACAGCTAGGCAATTTTTCAGGTTATTTGACAGGCAGTACAAGTAAATTCTAAAGTATTCTTTTTCAAAAACTTTCGTAATAGAGAATTGTATTAGACTACTTGTGGAATCATGTTGAGAAGTGCGAGAGCCTACCAGGCCGGTTTCAGGAGATTTCACACAAATCGTCGTCTTTTCGATGCCACTATCGTTTCCGGCACGAAATTGGCCAAGACCATAAAACATCAAATCGCCGATAAAGTTGTTGAATTCAACAAGGCACAATTTCCTACAATCAACTTGCCGATTTCGAATGCAGAGGCTGATTTTGATCAACTTCGCTTCAAACCACAGCTCACAATTATCCAAGTCGGCGACAGACCCGATTCCTCCGCATATGTTAGATCCAAGCTCAAGGCTGCTAAATCGGCTAACATCAACTCCAAATTGTTGAAGTTTGATGCCGAATTATCCGAAGAGGATTTGCTCGATGAAGTCGACCGGTTAAACAAGGACCCAAAAATACACGGAATTTTGATTCAGCTTCCCTTGCCAAAGCACATCGATGAAACTCTAGTGACGAATTCTGTCTCTACCGAGAAGGACGTTGATGGCTTTGATCGCTACAATGCAGGCGAACTTTCTAAAAGAGGAGGCAATCCTATGTTCAAGCCTTGCACGCCTAACGGTGTTATGGAGTTGATCAAGACTACCGGCATTCAGTTGCGTGGTAAAAATGCAGTTGTCATTGGGCGTTCCGATATTGTTGGAACTCCTGTGGCAGCTATGTTGAGAAATGAGGATTGTACAGTGACTATTTGTCATCGTCATACAGTGGACTTACCTTCGATAGTCCGTACTGCAGATATCGTGATCGCCGCTGTAGGAATTCCTGAATTCGTCAAGGGCGATTGGATCAAAGATGGAGCAATCGTTGTTGACGTGGGAATCAATTATAAAGAAGACTCTAGCGCGAAAAATGGTAAGAAGCTTGTGGGTGACGTTGATTTCAATGATGTTGTCAGCAAGGCCTCATTTATCACTCCTGTGCCAGGTGGAGTTGGTCCAATGACCGTCGCCATGCTTTGCTCCAATGTGTATGATGCGGCGATCAATGCATCCAAGAAGGCGCATGATCACAAATTCAAACCTTTGCACCTCAAACCTTTGTCTCCGGTACCACTGGATATTGCCATTTCGCGTGCTCAAAAACCTAAGAAAATCACCAAGGTCGCTCAGGAGTTAGGACTTTTGGAACGAGAACTTGAACCTTATGGTCACTACAAGGCCAAGGTTGATCCACAGCTCGTCATTGACCGTTTGGATGACAGTGTTGAGGGCTCCATCAGCGAGCGTGGTCACTATGTTTTGGTCGCTGGTATTACCTCAACTCCATTGGGCGAAGGAAAGTCGACGACCACTATCGGCTTGACTCAAGCACTCGGAGCGCACTTGGGATACAATGCCATCGCAAATGTTCGTCAACCATCAATGGGCCCAACATTCGGTGTCAAGGGTGGTGCCGCCGGAGGCGGCTATGCTCAGGTTATTCCGATGGACGAGTTCAACATGCATTTAACTGGTGA
>JAJMGZ010000065.1:0-59950 GCA_030582795.1 Metschnikowia chrysomelidarum
ACGATTGAGGTGTTGATTCCTTCAAAGATCACCACGATTACGACCCCGTGGGCTTCTGACTACACGACCTCGACGACAGTGACTGGAGCTGACGGAAGTGCCACGATTGAGGTGTTGATTCCACCAAAGATCACCACGATTACGACGCAATGGGCTTCTGACTACACGACCTCGACGACAGTGACTGGAGCTGACGGAAGTGCCACGATTGAGGTGTTGACTCCTTCAAAGATCACCACGATCATGACTTCGACGACAGTGACTGGCTCGGACGGAGTTGTAACCGTTGAAGTGCTTGTTCCAAGCGCATCTTATCCGGTACCTTTTCATTCTGAGGGATGGAATCTGACATTTTCGTCGTTGGTGCTAGCATCTCTGCTGACGAGTACCTCTAAAGTGGAATCATACCCAGCGACAGTAAATTCGGGATCCGCTTTTGAGCTGATCTCCATGGAGACGAAGACTAGAGTGACGGTGACAACAAATAGTGATGGTAAAACGGTGTTTATCACGTCAACATTTATCACCACTTTTTGGCCTGGAACGAATTCGTTGCCTACTGGATACATGTCTATGGTTACCAAGACAACTTTGCCCTTTGAGAGGGCATCGACTATGACCATTCCGACAGCCTCAAAGGCGACCTGCACGAGCTGTGGTGGTTCTGGTTCTGATTCTGGCTCTGGTTCTGGTTCTGGCGCAAGCACCCTTAGCAATGGTGTGAATACGATTGGCGTGACATCATCTATATCGGGATCATCGACTTCACAGACGGCGGCTATTACAACCTATGGCGGCGGTGTGTCGCCCATCCGTTTGGTGCAATCGATGGCCGTTTTGCCATTGATAGCTTTGCTCTTTTAGTTTTTCGGAGAATTCATTTCTCTTTTCGAGATGGGCTATTTTGGTCCCTCATATTTTCGAGGTTGTTTTATTTGAACAAACCGCCGGCCCCGGTTCTAGGGGCTGGGCTTTCGGAGTGCCCAACAAATTTGAATTTGCAGGATCAAGTGAGATTCATTGGGTTACTTCATGTGTTTATTTTAAAGAGCGTTAGCTGGAATTTGGAATGCATATCTTTTTGAATTTTCGTGTTGTAAATTTTTAATCGCGCCCCGGTTTGCCAAGAGGGGTAATGAGCTTCGTGACTCGGTCGTCTGTGCAGGCATACTTGCTTGAAAAGTTCTCATTTCAGCGTATGCTGTTGTCAAAAGTGGATAGTCAATATTGCTATATTTTGCTGCAAATGCATTGTAAAATAAAATTTGGAGCTTATAAAGAGTTTTTTGTGGTTCCAATGCGCGCATAAATATGCGAGAGGCCTTGGGTTCAATTCCCAGCCTGCCCCCTTTTTTTTTGTTTGTATTTTCTACGGATCTTGCTTACGATTTCTCGCAAATTATGTGCGACGTAAACAAGTATTATAAAGGACAAAACGGCCATGATCAGCTCGTACAGCATATACGCAAGGAAAGTAGGGCGGTCATTTTGTGACCACTTCTCTATATTTAGGAACGAAACACCCAGTGTCGCGCATGAGTTTGATGTTGCCACCGATTATGATACCCCATTCACTAGGTTTGAGGATATAGTTGCGGCGCCGGGGTTCTAGCCCTAAGGCGTCACGTGCGTAGCTTCGTAGAAGCGGAAGTGCGTGGTAACGGTAGTTACACGCCCTAGCGCGAAGAGCGAGTACTTATATGATGGGCGCTCGGCCCAGAGCAGCAGATACGAGCTCAAGCTTGATTTAGGATAGCTACGAATACACATATACTCCTTCTTATATTAGGTCCCGGTAATATTTCCTAAAACTAGCACTGATGATTTCATTTTGTTTCAGGTCTCGAATCTGCTCTTTTGATTGCAAGAGTTAACGAAGTTGAGCGTGTGGTCTTGCTAAATACCGCTGAAATAAGTGTTCAAGTTGCTGCTGCGATTCTCGCAGATTCCATCTTAGAAGTCCATTTTGCTGAGCGCTCTGATATCTGTTTGGGCCAGTAAATGATAGTGGTACAGTTCAGAGCATATTGTTTTGTAAAGTATTCCAGGCAATTGATTTTGTTTTTGAAAGAGACGGTCAATTTGATGAAAAATGACACAGGCATTTGCCACCGCCCGGGAAGACCATTTGCGTCGATGAAATTCGGTACAGTATTGTGTCAGTCCCGCTTTTGCTTTTTCATTTCCAGGGTCGAGTGCATATTTTCAAAACATCCCATATGTCTTAAAAGGAGTATATTCTCAAACACGGCGATTAATTAAATGCACTAATATTTCAAATCACTTGGGAAATTGTGTATAATTTGCACCGACGATTAGCCTGCAAGTGTACTCATAATGATACTAGAAAGCGCACCTCATTAATCAAAAATCGCCGTACAAACCGTCCGCACCTTGATCTTATCCTGTAAAGGTAATAATCTCGATGAATACCGAGAGCTTCAAGTTTGTACGAGCCTTGATCTCTCATCTAACAAGAGCGAAACACAATCATCGTACGCCCAATAATCTCTTATATGACAAAGATATCATCACGTGTGGGCATTTTGCGGTGAGCCATTTGGTGAATTATAAGATGATACGTTCGTGGAAAGAAATTACTCTTGTATTTTTTTAATTGAAATAGACCAATTTTCCAATATCAAAAGTGGATTTATTACATTGCTCTGTCTGCTCTTGTCCATCAAATATCATTTTTTTTGTCCCACAAATATTATGAGAAGCTCGATCTTTTCGCAAAACCGAGTTTTTTCGAGGCTCTACTTAGGCTTTTTTCGATAACTTGTCAAATTTTTTTTTAACATGGCTTTAGCACAGCAAACAGGAAAAAATATCTTGCCGATAAAAAATTATGTAATAATTTTTTTCTCCTAAAAATTGCCATTTATATTTCCAATATGCCAGATTTGATATGCACAGACTACCTTATTACCGCGATGCCGTCGCGAAACTAGGGAAATAGAAAAACTCAAAAAAAAAGTCTTTATTGATAATTGGGTCTATGAAAGCGGTTGCTTACAACTAATCAATCTTTTCGACGCGTCAATTTGCCGCTTTTGCTTAGCGAGAGCTCCGCGCCTTGGAAGAATATTATGTATGTATCTAAGGCAAATCATCCAGGATGATTCTTAACTTTAATGCAATTTCTATTATTTGGGCCTAAGGTTTTCTGACTGATCTCAATTGGTATTACCTTACGACCTGCGACACAATTTGAAATCCGAGCGCCATAGAGCACAGTCTTAAACCATAGAGTCAGTCACGGCGGTTCCAGCCCATCACGTATTCAAGATTGAATTTTGGCGCCCATAAGAACTCTTGAATTTTGAATTGTTCTTCATACATTCAAGTGTCGTAGGTGTGGCAGATTGAAGAAGCGCTGAAGTCCGACACAGAAACTCATTCTTGCATAGACACAACACATTTCGATGACCCTCCTTGGTCACTTCAAGCACAGCAGTAAAATTTGCTCACCGCTTTTCAATAATGAGATGGAGGTGCATTTTTATGTTGAAGTGGATCTCGATGTTCGAAACTAGTATAAAACATGATAGTCTCGAGGGTTTCAGTTGACGAAGCACGATTTCAATCCCCAACGTTATTTTGCGTCCTCTAGATGACGAGCGTTTTCGATTCCTCGCACTTTTGGATAGCGTTGCTCTGAAGGGGAAGTAAGTCTAAAATCAGCTGTCAAGGCGATATTTTCACCCCAAAACAAACACGAAAAGATTCTTCAAACAGCAACATTCCCCAGACAAAGAGGTCAAAAAGAACACAAAAGTATCGATGAAAACCCCACTAAGAAAACCAAGAAAAAGTCTGGAGAGTGGTGCGTCTTCCAGTGTCCGGAAAAGTCTGGAAAGGGCCCGAGAAACGTCGTGATTTTACGCTGGAAAAAAACTAAATATTTTGACCATCGGTTCAGGAAACTCTCAGTCCAAGTTTGATCGAACCTCGATGTATCGAAACAAATCGAATTCACTTGCCATACCTTCCGCTGACCTTATTCTTTCGAGGCGTTGATGTGTAAGATTTACATGAACCGGAGAGAGACTGCTCTGTTTTTCTTTTTTTTTGTTGAAATTGATAATTTTTTTTTTTTCGAAAGATAATTTTTCGAGGGTTGGGATCGGGTTTAAAGCATTTTTGGGGACTGTTGTATAAAGAAAGGTCCGGTGACCGGCGTTAACGATTGACGTTTGGGAATGGCCTCGGATTACGTAAGCCCAAGCTGGACACGTGCAGGAATGGACATTGATTTCTCAGCTACGATAGGCTAAGAAACCTTCGGCATGAAAAGTGAGCTTGACATGTTTTTTAAAAAAAAGCAAAGGATTACATGACATTCAAATATAAATCGAACGACAGACCAGTTTTGGGGCTTCATGTAGGAAAGTCGAAGGCACGAGATCTTAAGCAATCAAACTTCTCAAGTAGGCACAAACATCAATGTAAGAAAAAAAACTATGCAGAAAAACCTTACAACACGAGATCGAATTCTCTATTGAACGAACGCATATAAACTGAAGATTGGTCCCAAATTCCTGGCGGTGCCGTCAGAATTTAGTGCGCGCGGCTGGCTGCAACCTCGCGAAGCAGAGCACAAAAATGTTTGCTCCGCAAATTATACGGTTTTAAATACCCAAGCTTTTCTGAAACTCGCAAGATTTTGCCCTTATTACTTAGCAACTTATTCTTATCGCCGGTTTCTCCGGCCCATTTATCGCAATTTATTCGCAATCAATATTTCTTGTAGCACCTTGCTTCAGACTGGCTATAGCAATATAGACGCCCTTGGCATAATATCTAATCATCTTTGATTCTTTCCAAAATGCTTTCAGTAACCGAGCCCGAGACGCTTGAACGGCATCCGGGCATTTCTGCATATACTCCGCAAGACGAAAATGTATTTTTGACGATCAACACTCATCCCATCCTGGTGATTTCTCACGGCCAATTTCGTGGGCTACAGGACACCAGAGGGTTCCGGTGTGTGAATCAGGCGTGCCAAAAACAGGGCAATGCTTGTTGCAAATATTGCCGAGCACTCCCCTATGTATCATCGAATCTTCGTAAAGTGTCACGAAGCACACAGCCCGAGACGCCCAAATTGAACACCGAGTTCCCGTTTCTCCGGCTGATGGCACTGCTTTCGGTAGATACTCGTTTGGGAAATCTCCTCGACGAGCTCCTGAAATTTCAACAGGATGTGGCGGATGCGGCAGACAAGAGCGGCGCTCAACCCCGACCATGGACGTTGGGAACGCTACCCCTTTCACGTGCCCGCGAACGCATCTCACGGATCCGGCAACGGATATGGACGCGTGAGGATTTATCGCATATGGAAAGCTTCTTCTTGAGGCGGTCAATGCGTACAATCAACAAAGGCCTTCTTACACCCAGGAGACCGACCAGCTCGTCAAATTCTTCCTGAATTTCGACTCAACGACGAGCCCGCCGCATTTAAAACCGCCTTCTTCCGCTGACGGTCTCAAACTACGGTAATGCTCGAGATTCTGCTCGAATTTCGCCGGGTCGTTTTTCTGGTCGAAAATATCGTCGACCACTTTCTGCGGCGTGAGTTTGAGGAGCACGTGCAAATCAGGATCCCACGTCAGCTCGAGAATCTTTCGGTATAGGCTTCCAATGACAGGATCGACGATGACGTCATCAATTGGCTTGGTGCCCACGGTCGTGGTGGGTCTTTTCGTATCATCATCTCGGTCGTTTTCTCGGTTCGTATTGTGTTTACTATAATTATCATTCTCCCGCTTTCCATCGTCAGCATCTTCGTCAAATTGCGTGAGCTTCGACTCGTTAGATTGCTGCGGCAGACTCGACTCGTTACTCTGTGGATTGATCACGCCATCAAGACCACCGAACATTGCCTTGCGCAGGAACTCCGGCACTTTATATGAAGAATTATCTTTTCCAGAAGCCTTATTGATATTTTTACCCAGACCAGAACTGTTGCCGGCACTACTGGAACTTCTGGCATCCTCAATACGCAATTGCGTGTGGAAATCGATGTCCATTGGGTACTCCTCGAGACTGATGGTGAGATTGAGAATCGAGTTGATTTTCGATTGCTGGAGAAGATACTTTGCCGTCACGGGCTCGGAAAAATTTAAGTATTCCGATAAGTTCAACTTGACCACGCCCAATTCCGTCGGCCGGTCGTGTCTGGCGTGCTTCTCGGTGAGGTAGAATACTCGGAGCTCTAACACCTTATCGGCCACCATATTATCCTTTCTCTTGAGCAGAAACTTGAGATTGCAGCTCATGGAGAAATTGAAGTGGCATTTGAAGTTGTGGATCTTGTATCGGGACGTCCGGATCTGCACGCATTTCGACGACGAGTGCGCCGCCACACGATGTTCCAGCGGCAGCAGGTTGGATTCTACTGGAGAGAGACCATCACTGGAATTCTTCGACAGCAGAAACGGAGCAAGCAGTGCCAAAGCGGCCCGTAATCCAGACGAATTGCTGTCGGCGCACGTGAGTTCGACATAGCAATATCCCAGGGTGTGGGGGACCTTGGAGAGATCGTTGAGGGTGAGCGAGAACCGGAACCTCGGTTTTTTATCGCCGATCATTAATAAGTGAGATTGTTATGGGGAAAAAAGGAAGAAAAGAAGTGTGGAGATTGTCGTCTATGAATTGTGATTTAAGATTGAATTCGACGGTTCGATGAGAGTTGCTGGTGGCTTGCCCAGAAGAGATGCGCATTGCGAACCGGCCGCCCCACAATACGCGGTGCGACGTCATCATCCTCTCCTACAGATTTAGATGAACTGCAAACCTGTATATGGAAAACACCATCGCCTCTAGGCTAGAGCAAGTTTTTGCAATATATACAAAAAGATCATTTTACATTCTTTTCAGAGAGGTTTCTCTCCACACGATTCCCTATTGTCTTAAATGTGGGGCTCGAGTTTCCTATCTCGGAACTATGTGCAGTCGCGTCTTGGCGACGTTTTCTTGCAAATCCTGAATAAATTTTTTTCCAGGCATTCGCCCATATTACTCGGTAATTGACCATGGATACTGAATTTTTGTCTGGTCCCATCTATGATCTGGACCCAGCAGACGAGGATTATATCGTTAGTGAGAATGAGCTTGATATTGGGAGACTAACAAACGAATCTGTCGATGAATTTATTGCAGAACGGGCTCGTAAATTCAAGGCACTTCTTCGGAAACGGGAAAAGCTCGAAAATCCGAGATACCGCATGTGCTTACATAATAAATATAAAATGATTCCTAGTCAGCTTGAAAAATTCGCACCAGCATTAATGATCAAAGAGGGTCTTCTGCCCGTGGACACGCGTCAGTCGCTTTTGAACAGCGTTGAGGAACAAGCGGCTGCTTTCCAGTACGACTTGAATTTACTTTACAATTACAGAATGCGTTTCTTTTTCGACCATCCTCAAAAACTGTGTATCGCATGGGCAAGCCAGATTATTGGCCCGGAAATAGACTCTTTCAAGGATCTCGAAAGGATGGTAGAGGATACAGATGGGAAAAAAATTGTGGAATATTTTCTCTCGCAACACGCCAAGCTCCAGTCTGAATTGGTTCCTGAAGTTACTGGAAAGCTACCACCAAAAATCAGACAAAAGAAAGATAAGATAAGAAGGTCTGTGTTCAAGAAATTGGTCAGAAGCCAGTTAGTCACTACGAGCTTTGAAGAATGGGCGGAATCTGAAAACGTTTACGATGGTTCCATTTAAATTATGAGACTTTCATATTACTGGAACTAGTATTGTCTCGAATAAAAGATTCACAAGCGATTATTCTTATAATTTTCGTGTCTAAGCGACGGGATTCTTGAGATGTGCGATATTACACCAAAGACTCTGGTAAATCTTTTTGCCGTATCCAATTCATAGTATATTTTCATGATAATTTACATTTATATGATGGCTTCCCTGAGAATCAAAAGATATATCGTCTTGTACTTGCTCTTCGAAAATCTGCCAAAAATTATTGAAACCGGCGATAAGTATAGGGAAACGTTCATGCAACAAACTGTCTTGTAACCGTTATTTAACAAAGAGTCTCAATTACAAGTGAAAAATTTGCTAAAGATTTACTTGAGCCCAAAATCTTATGAGAATGTGTAGTGTAAAATCTCAGAAGAAACTAACAATATATTGAAAGATAAGCCATGACGAGAGTGCTAATCTTGAGCAACTTTGAGAGCAAACTGATACAAAACATGTGAAGAATTTATGTTCAGACGACTTTTTCGTTTCAAATGTAGAGAGTCAACATGAATCTATTCTGCACTTCATATACATTAGGGTCCACAACCACCGATTACCTTCCAACATACAGGATTTTCAAAAAGTGCAAAAACATGTATTTCTTTTTAGTAAATGATGGAATTCTCAAGGAGACGGATGTCTTTCAAATGCTACGTGACGAAATAGACAAAATTTTTCCAGCATTTTCTGAAAAGTCCTGTACATCAAACACCAAAGCTCGTGTCCGTTTGTTGGATAACAAAAAAGATCGAGAAGGCTCTATGGAAAAGAAACAATGGGAATGCGTGATGCAAGGTGAAATTTGGCGGCCTGAAAGGGCAATACTGTTCCACTTGACCCTGATGCACATCGCTCGCTATAAGCCGCCGAATTTCCTCTGCTTTTCTGTTCCACCGTATTGAGCAAAAATGAAGAAAACATTCCTTGATGACCTTCTTTTGGAGCTGGACTCCGACAATGATGACTTTTTGTCGCTCGATGGTACGCTGTATGACGGGCGCTTGAAGGAATCTGTGGATAGGTTTTTGACAAAACGGTTGAATGAATATAAGCGACGGACGCACAAAATGTATAAGATGTTACTGGAATATTTTGAGTTACTTTTATCCTGGGAAAATGATGTGCTTCCTGACTCCATGGCAGATCTTGCAGTCTTTTGGATATTAGCCGAGAGAGTCCTGCTCGGTACCACTAATAAAAAACTACTTGACACCCTCAATAAGAATCGATTGGCCTTGGGGTCGAAGGCGCGGTTATATTATAACGAAAAAATCCGGCACTATCTCGATGTGCCTCAAACCTGGTGTGTAGAATGGGCCAACGAAACACTTGATCACAAATACGACTCTTTCGAAGAATTGAAGAACCTGTCCGAGCAAAAGGATTTGAAGAATACTTTGCACTATTTTCTTCAACAACATGACACGATCAAAACTTTTGAAGCACCCATCATTCAAATTATAATGGACAGTAAACTCAAGAGAAGACAGACAAGAACAGTGAGGTTGGTGTACGAGAAATTGGTGAAGAACGGAAAACCAATTGCTGAAGCTGAGGAAAGTGCACAGAAAGAGACAGTTCGTAAGTTTGGATTGAGCGATGTGGAGCCGAAGATTATTGAATGAGAATTTTTAGACTGAAAGTCTTTGTCCTTGAGAAGTCGCTCTGTCAGAGGGATGGCATCGGGGAAGTGAACTCAGTGAAGTCAAGAAATCAGGATAAGATGGCCCAACAGTCAATAGTTCTCGTGATATATCACTAATTGAAACGGAAAGACGAGACTTGCTACTTAGAATTTTCTTATTGTATATCGAACTTCAGATAATCCTCATCTTTTTGAATTTCGAGCAGTTAGCATGATTCAGCTCCCATATCAATTTGTGGCGATCGTTGATACATTGATTTAGGCAGGTTAGACGGCGTCATGTGTGTTAGCATATCTGATTCTTATGCAGATATTTAGAGCTGAGATTGAACCTTTTTTTTTTTTTTTGAAAGATACCATATATTGCAGGTCGATGTAACTCGACGTCGTGCGACTCCTAGTCACACCCTAAAAACCTATTTATTTATAGAGAAAACCTGCAACAGTTCGTTCCAGTCCCAAGCTTGGCAAAGCCCCGCTGGTGCCGGACTGATGTAGTAGGTTGTGTCATCGGCCTAGAGGTTTGATCCTCCGTAGCGCCTCAGACATATAGTCTCTCTCGAGCGGAGCGAGGATGACACCACCCTGCGCTTCCTGGCGCCTGCGAGAGAAGACCTTATAGATAACCTTAACAAATCTGCTAAGAGTACATAAGTTGGCGTATTGTAGATTTATTGGGGCAATCATTTCTCGTAGATTCATCTCTGCCGTCATCCCAAGTTCTGTCCACCAGAATCGAGAGCACCGGCAGTTGTTGTATAAATGTGCTTGTATAGCCGATTTCGGTAGATTCTGGAGGCAGAGAAGACAAGTCGTGTCCCCCGTCGATCCCGGTTCGTAATGTTGAGGAATATGGGCTCCCGTATTGAATTGATGCAATGCTTCAAAGTCCTGTCGATATGTGCGTTCTTGTTTCCGAAGCTCTTTCCAGAACCTTTTCCACCTGTCTTTGGCCGCCGCTTCCGGACACATCTGTAAAAGACGCCTCGGTTGCAACATTTCTTGTGCTTCGTAATGCTTCTTGCTGAGAGAAGAGAGCGATAATTTGCAGAGGTATTCGTTTTCTTCCCGGGAGAGAGTAAGACCTTTGGCCTCCTCCCCGACCGTCACCGGCTGTTCAAGGTATGCTTTTATTCGTGTTGATCCTAGGAGTTCTACTCTACCCAGATGGAAAAATGGGCGGTTGCCCACCACATTCTGTTTCCAGGCTTCAAGGTAGCAAACTTCTGTAGCGGTGAAAGTCCAGTCGAGTTTGTCGAAAAACTTGTGAGTCTTTTCAAGAAGAAAATCACTCCAGCAGAGGCCGTCAATTCGGCGGACATGAGTCGTCTTTTCATTATGGATGATCTTGCTCATATGTTGAATCAATTTAAGCCGCCAATAGCTGACGTACCAATCCTTGGTAGTTGACATAAGGACATTCCATAGAACCTCCGCCCGATGCCCTTGCATCTGAATTTGCATATTGATAAGGCCGTATCCACCGTTCTCTGGCCTTGCATAAAGTTTTTCTGCACCTACTCCCCAAAAACCATCTTGTATCTTCTTATCCATCTTTCGGAGGTGTCTTGGTTTCATACAGTCAGCAATACCCTTATAAACCATCTTGGAGCAGATATGGATGTTGGTGGCTTTTGCTCTCGACACAAGGTCTATCTGCGAAAAACCGCCCTTGTAAGCGAGGAATGGTAGATCATCGATTTTCTTATCCCAGTCAACTCCATTGATAGGAACCCCTAGGTATTTCATGTCGTCCTCCTTGTATGGAGTCTGGGGAAATGGAAGCTCATTCTGTGGAAGCTGCGAGAAATCCTCATTAAATCCCAACAATTGGGACTTAGATGGGCTAACTTTGCTGTTGCTCACATGTTCTCGCGAGAATGTCCTTGATCAACTTGTAATCCTTGATACCCCGTAGGTAGATATTCACATCATCCGCAAATGCGTGATATTTCATATATGTGAGGCACACATCTTCATGTTCAATTGAGATGCCTTGTAGCCTCGAAAGACGAACTAACAAGGGCTCTAAGGCAAGGTTGAAGATCAATGGAGAAATTGGATTACCTTGCCACTTTTTTGTTGTTTTTTTTTTGGGTACATAGAATGATAAACATGTTGAAGGGGACATCACAGCAGACGTCAAGATCCTTGATTGGCTAATGCGGCTGCTGAAAGTATATCGGAATTTACAATTCAACTTTAGGCCTTTGATGCCCCCTTTTAGCAAAGACATAATGAAGTTCAAGTATAGAGTTTTATGATATCAGGCGATCGCACTTTTTCAAATGAATAACCAGCTTCTTTACTTCAAGTTTAGACGAGGAATTTTACCAGGTGCTATCTAATCTAATGTAGGATCGATAAAATGGTCCACTTTCCTTATTAGGCAATGGGCCGGGAGATCGTCACGTTTAAGGTGATCGCTGCGCTAAAAATTTTTTCTCCCGCATTCTTTTCCTGTTTTTATCCATTTAGTACATATAAAGACATAGCCAAAGGACTCATTTTCCCCTACTGCCCCTTTTACAAAACTTATAAGTCCCATTAACTGCACGTGAATTAACAGATGAGTGAGCATAGAGCTCCGGACTCAGAGACTAA
This sequence comes from Metschnikowia chrysomelidarum, assembly GCA_030582795.1. Lineage (NCBI taxonomy): Eukaryota > Fungi > Ascomycota > Pichiomycetes > Serinales > Metschnikowiaceae > Metschnikowia > Metschnikowia chrysomelidarum. The sequence goes on from JAJMGZ010000065.1 coordinate 12,019, forward strand.
TGCATTCTTCCTGTGTGATACATCTCCTGATGTGGATTGGGAAGACGCAGATTTTGCTGAAATGGCGGAAAGATTCCGGCCCGAGACTTTAACTTTGAAATCGATCGATAAGTATTTTACTGAGAAAACGCGAAAGTTTCAACGGAAAGTCAAGAAATATCATCGGCTCCTGCTCAATTACTATACTCTTAAACTTCACTGTGAAAACAATCTTATACCAACTGACCTGGAATTCTTCGTTTTGCACCTTTTTTTGAGAACCGAGGTCACGCCACCAGAAGCCTCTGATATACTTCCAGCCCTATTGAAGGGCTTCACTTTGGAAGCAAAAGACAAGAGAGACTTGATTCACGGCTCCAAGATACAAACATTCTTCGAAAATCCCGAGTTGTGGTGCCTTGATTGGGCAAATGAGACTGCCAAATCGAAAATTTTGCTGATGAGACAGTTGAAAGAATTGGTGAGCGGATCAGACGCAGAATCCCATGTGGAATATTTCTTCTCCAAGCACGCCCTTGTTGAATCTAAACATGCGCCGGTAATCTCGCGATTTTACTCAGGAAAGGAAATGAGAAAAAGACGCAAGGTCAGAAGAAAAGTTTATCAGAAGCTCGTTACACGTGAGAGCGAGATAGACGATGCGGATGCGAAAGCAGATTTGAAACAGCGAGCCGATTTGCTACGCCAAAAAATTTCGATCGATGATGAATCGATCATAGATTCCGACTGTGAAGAGTCTTCTTTTGAGTTTTATCGTTTCTATTTAAGCCGAAGTGCATAGCCGAATTATTTGTAAAAAAGTGAAGTGGTTCTGCGCTTAAAATAGAACGCGCGATGTTTCTGGATTGAGCGTTGATTTTGGATTTCTTTTTCAAAAACCTGCAGATTCACGCATGAATTCAATCGTTCTGGACCTTCCAAAACGTCAAATTCATGCACGTTTCGTATCCCGTGACTAATGTAAATGTGAGATTTGAGACGCGTTCAGCAAGCGATCGTTACGCGGGGAGATCGCCAAAATATCCCCGCTATCAACTTTTCTTTTTTATGCACCAATTGAATCTTGAACACTACATCCAGAGGTCACTAATCTTATTTCAAATCTAAGACATCACTGAAACTACCAATTTCAAATGGAGCACCTTTATCCCGACGCGCCTCTTCTTGACCTGGACAGCGATGATGAAGATTACATTCCGCAATCTGAAGTTCTTTCTACTCAACTTCCAGCCAGTTTCACAGAAGAATCTGTCGATGAGTTTTTCTTTGAGAAAAAGAGAAAGCTTAAGAAGAGACTTGTTAAGTTGGATCGCATTCTGATCCAGATGTTTACCCTCAGCTTATCTCGTAAACATGGAATCGGTCCCTTGTCGGTCAAAAGTCTCGTGCCTAGTCTTATGATAAGTCAAGGAATTCTGAACGAGCAAGCAATTGATATATCTACCGAAGTGATTGATTTATACGAATGGGAGTTGAAAAGAGAGGCAACTTTATTCGAATATGGTAAAATCCAGCCGATTGACCACAAGGAGAAAAAATGGCTTTTACAATGGTTCAATGGTGCCACAGGGTGCCACTTTCAGCTGGTGAGAGAATTGTATGTATCCATCGAAGGAACCCAATATGGAAAAATTGTGAATTTTTACTCCAGCAGATTCGACAATTTCCAAGACATTGTTTTCTTTGAAGTGAGGTCTCAGTTTCGTTTAAATTATCCAAAACGGCAATTGAAGGAGGTAAAGAGAATGATTGATAATGTCCAGTACTTTTACGGCACCTCGGAGCCAGCATTGGTAGGTTTGAGAGAAGAGGAGAAAGATTTAGAACAGATAATTGCCCTTCAAACCGCCGACATTGGAAACGACAATCTGAGCGAGGAAAACGAATTATCCGAAAATTTCAATCAAGCCTTGAACTTTGAATAAGAAGTCTATAGTAAAAAAAATTGGTACTGATCGCTGGAATTTTTTGTCTGCAAATAGTGCGCAGTGAAGACTCTCGCGGGGAATGTTGCGAAAACGGCAATATCCTGCACACAATATGAAAAGTAATTTCCTAATTAGGCAATTTTTATTCCCCAGAAGGATTCACCTCTCCTTGATAAACTAAATCGATTCTTAATGTCACGATCATTTTTTTACTCCTTCTCTTTCTTGTATCATGCTGAATTCTTCGTTTTTCGCACCGTACAATTTCGATGGGTACCCTGCCCTGAAAGGACTAATGCACTTCCTCCAGCCGCTTTTCAATGGCGCTGCAGAGGGCACCAATATCCATTATATCGTGGAATCTTCGCATAATTTGCTCGGATCAAAACTTCCCGATGTGCTAGTGAAGTACCTTGTGAGTGCACAAATCAGTCTTTTCGGCGATTACCCAATCGAGTCAGACTTTGCGCCCAGTATCTTGTTCACGGTTCTTTTTGGCGTGGCGGGAATTTTGCATTTCATCATATTCTGGATCAATTTCTCGCGTGGCCATTATTTCTGGATCTCCATGGTCTGGGCATTCAATTGCGGGTTGAAATTACTGGGATTTGCTCTTAGGGCGGCCTGGGCGAAGGATCCTACATTGGTGGATGTGGGCTTGACCAGCGAGTTTTGTCTCATAATTCCATCCATCGTTTTGGTATCAGTTGATCTTATCTTGGCCCAAAGGCTCTTCACGTGGCGTCATCCAGTGGGTGGTTCTCGTAAACTCTTCTGGTCAATCATGCTTACGATGTATGGTGTAGTATGCATTTTGATCGCTATCACCGTGATGGCGTCGTTTATTCCGTATCTTCATTTCCTTAGTGAGAAGGCTTGGCAAAGCTGGCGCAAAGTTAATATTGCCACCTCGATCCTCATCATTTTATACTCGTTGACGTCTATATGTTTGATTGGCTTATCATACCTTTTTCCACCAACAACAAAAGACGAGAACTTATATACTTATCAGCCGTGGTGGATTGAATCGTTCCACACATTCTATTTTGTCAAGCGAGGTGCTGCCAAACAAGCGGCAGAGACATTTATGAAGAGAAATCATAATCATCGCCATGCCATCAGAGTGATCGCGGCCACTCATCACCATTACAATATGGTCGAGGGCTTGACCAATCAAAGAGGAGCATTGAAGCACAACTTCTCTATGGGTCTCATTCTCATCACCACCGTGCTAATCTTTGTGGGTGCAATTTGCAGATGCGTCGTGTTGTTTCAGAACAAGACCCAGAGAAACGCCTCTAGCGCAGGAAGTGCAACTCTCATGTATATTTGTTGGGGTGCCTTTGAGCTCATCATCAACATTTTGTACATTGTTGGAAGAGTAGACTTGCGGTTTTATAGACCGGACATTCTCCCCCAAGCAGTAAGGTCGATTATCACTGCAGAACAGAGTTATTATCCTTCCGAGGCAGAGGAGGAAGGAGAGTCGGAAAATCAGCTGATTGCACGTCCACAACTGTTTGTTTCCGGCTCAGAGAAGACATATAGGCACCCGCCAATTTGTCCACCTTATCCAGACTCAATCTATGAGCATCAAGATAAATACAGCGACAACATTTCCGACTTTCGCTTTTAGACTCTTAACGAGATCAGTCAGGAGCTTTGTCTATGTAGTATTCAAAGCTATGAATCTGTGGCAGAAAGCAAAAGTTTGGGGATAAAAAAAGCAACCCTGTGTTGAATTTCGGGAAGCCAGATGGTGCTTTTGCAAAGGTCCTTCTTTACGGTAGTTGAGCAAGCCCCTTCTTTCTGTTCGAGGAAAAGGAGAGATGAAGCGAGACAATTTGCAATTTTGGTTGATGTGGTGAAAAAAAAACACAGACCTGATGGTATCTTGGAGAAGAACAATTGTCACAATGCTTGGGCACCACGGATGGTATGCATAAAGTTGAGGATAAAGCTGATATTTGGAAGTTTGCAGTTCACTAGCCCCTGCTGAGTTTGTGAAGAGTATAGAAGAGGAAGGCTTCTTGAGATCTTCGTATTGCGTACATCGTGAATCTACTTAGCATGGGACTCTGTGAGGAGCTCGATACCTGCCATTGGCCAGTGATTGTCTCCTCTATACATATTCTAGAGACGATATACATCGGTCCTTTCGGCCACCTTGAGTAGTTGAAAGGCCAGTTCGAGTTTAATAGACATCATAGATAACTAAAATGCTGTATTCTCAACATGAGCCTAGTGGGCTCAGGAATTCCTTCTCTCATATAGCTCATTATCGATGAACCCATAAGGTGTGAATTTAATTCATTAATGCTAAATTAGAAGTGAGCTCATCGAGTTTCACGATACGTTCCCAAGCAGAAATTTAAAAAAACCTAGCTCTCGAACTAAAAGAGAAGAACTATTTTGCTACCTTTTTAATATGAAACTCAGTGTGGGGTACACATGTCACGTGATACAGAGACCTGCAAATCGCATCGGCTAGCGAGCCAACGTGGCTCTTCCTAGATCTTCGATTCTCCACCAATTTCAATACAATAAAATTTCAAAAGATCGTCACTTAAAATTTTAGATTCTCACCAATTACATGAACAGAAAAATACGAGGTGAGCAATATAAACCCTTGAATCGAATCTACTTTTTTTCGCATTGAATAGACCAGCGGCTAGAAAAAATCATATTCTTCAAAATGTCTTCAGAATCATCGGCAGATGCCAAAATCTCATTGGAGAAAATTCCTCCAATGGTTCTCGACAAGATCTTCGAGCTTGTTCAATCCCCTGATCTCGTCCAGTTAGCATGTCTTTCCAAGACTTTATACTGGCCGGCGGTAAATCGGATCTACAAAAACATCACGTTTTACGATGCCAACACAATGCACGCTGCCATCGACAGAACATTTGATCTCCGAGAAAGGCGCCCTTGGAAAATGAATTACGGTACCGTGCTCAAACTCGACAACCTCAAACTTCTTATCCGCGCTATACGTATAAACCGGTCCTTGGGCGAATTGATTCATGGAATCACCGTCTGGGCAGAAACCCTCGAAATTAACTGGATTCCATTATTGGATCTTACTCCAAATCTCAAGGCGTTCTACGATGATTGTGGGTGCGTGCGCACGAATCGGATTCCCGGCAAACTCGAGAAAGTAATGTGCTCGAATGGTCTCACTCCACGCTTGAGTCCCAATCTTGTTGAGCTCAAACTCATCAATTTCAGTCTGCCCCATCATTCTTTTAAAGAGAGCGCACTCGATATGATTGCTCGTAGGGCTTACGTAAACCTCAAGAAATTGCATTTTTCGACCTACGATCTCCGTGATTACAACGATGCGCCATTCGGTCCGTACGACGCGCATCATGTCGAGGCGTATTGGCCAGTTTTCATCAACGAGTTCGCATCCAAGGGGATCAAATTGAACCTCGACTCTTTAGGGCTCTGTGGCCATTTCCTGACTACTAAGGATACAGTATTGAAGCAGCTCAAAAAGGTGGTAGACCTCGAAAACTTGAGCGAGCTCGTATTAAATCTCTCTGAATACGTTCCACCGCGAGGCCCGGCATCATTCGCGGAAATGATCACCGCACACACGCCCCTGCTTAAAGTTCTCGTGATCACCCCAACTACCGACATATTGTTCCATCCGCCTATGAATGCTATTCCACTGATTATCAAAGTCTTGAAGCAAAACATCCCCAATCAGCTCGAGGAACTTTCCGTGCTGTACAAGCCCGCAAACGGGGCACAGGATTCCAGTAGAAGATTGCTTCACCAGGCGATTCTTTCCTCGCAACGGAAACTCGTGAAACTCAAAATCGAGGACGGTTTTTGGTTCAAGCCGGAAACTACTCGATTCTCCCAATCCGGCGAGGTTGAAGCCGCATTTCAGAGTATCAAGGGACCCAAATTGGCTGAGGTCGAGAGGACTCGATTGTTCCCGCAGATCTTGGCTTCAGAACATGTTGTTCCATATACGCATCTGATCTTCCGTAAAATTCTCGTTCATGGCCTCGACGGTATCAGTAATACTTTGAAGGGAGATTTGATCTACACGGGCGCGCCCGAAAAATTACCCTTTCTTAAGCAATACTGTTGCGGCCGGCTTTATTTCGACGTGAAAAACCGAGGACTTATCATAAACGGTAGGACGGTTCCATTTGACGGTCCGATGGAGGACGAAGACTTCAACGACAGCGACTCGGAGAGGTTTGGTGGCAGCGAAGGAAACTCTGGTCAGAATAGTAGCGCGAGGCCACCACAAGAGGATCCAGATGTGGACTTTGAAGGATTCCGGTTCCAGACATTGAGAATCGATGCCGACGGCAATATCTCCGCCAGGTTCATCGATAGTGTGGACTAAAGATGCCATGCGAGCAGGAACTCTGAGATAGACTTTGTTTAAAAGCGATCCTGAGTAGTGCATTTTTGATCGGGCGATGATGCGGGTCACAACGGAAGGGAATGTTAAGACTACGCTGATGTACGCCTGTCGCAGGCTAGAACATGAACTCTATATAAAATTTAAACTGGATGTATCTTATATTTGTTGGGCAGAGCTTCTAGAGACTGAAGCTCGGAGTTCAGGAAAACCTAACTGTCTCTCATAACTAACAGTTCAAAAATTATGATCATGCGCACCATATAGACATGTCAACCATGAACATCAGAGCCCGGATTCTCCTTAATTTTTGGGTGAGCACTCAACGCTGGACAAGGTGCTTGACCATCAATGAAGTTTCACGTGATTCAGGGTAGAGAGTACCCTGAGAATGCTTTCATGGACTCACTTTGGGGTCGAAATGTAGAATCTTAAAACGATCTCTGAGGACGTCCATTTCGTCAACATTGACAAACTTAGGCCTCGAAGTGTTACATAATACTCGTTGCTCTTGTCTCAGAAATGGGCCAAGAAACAATACCACAAACTACTCGATATGAAAGTTGTTTGACCCGATCGACAGCTTTGTTAAGCGCATTCAAGTCGTGACGCGTCTTAAAGCAAAACCCTCGCGATTCAGTGTTGTTCATCCAAGACGATGAACAATTTGAAAAGTCATTTAATTTTCACGCTCTATAAAGTTTACATAAATTGCCCATAATAAATCTGGTTTCTGAGAAAACCCCAGTAAACAATCAATTGCAACAAATCGCGCCAAATTTAGAGACGCGTCAAGGTGTGCACATGCGTTGCGTGGCGCGTGATTTTACGATGCTAAGCTTTCGTAATACGACCATCAAAGCGATTAGCTCTAACTGTTATCTCGCTTTGAATCGGCCATTTATTTGTAGCCTCATACTTTAAAACTTTTTTTGCATTCGCTAAGTCAAGCTTGTAATGAATCGACTCTCGCAGGAGGGTTCAGCTCAGAACCCAAATTTATCAGCTTCCAACAAAAGAATATGCCAACAAGAGACTAAAACAGCAGAACTAGGATTCTCATTAGAGAATCTACCAGTAGAAATCCTCGATCAGATTTTTGAGCAGATTCAGTCAACTCAATTGGTCAAGCTAGCATCGCTTTCGAAAAGTCTATACTGGCCCGCTGTAAGGAGAATCTACAAGAAGATCGCCATTTATGAAAATTTTTACAGATTCGGAGGGCGATCTGAATCCACTACTACACCAGAGTGCTGGGAAACTCAATTACGGGACGCCGGTTGTTTTCGAGAAATTGCACAATCTCAGAAAAACAGTGAAAAGAAATCCCCAACTAGGAGCGATTGTTCAGAAAATATGCTATGAGTATGAAGGCAAACGTGGAAACGTGGAAGGTATCTTGGCCTACTTTCCCAATCTACGCTCATTTCATGATACCGCCGGACTTCTAGACTCAGAACGATTTCTCAACAACAAATCGTTATCTTCGATCACTGTTTCTCCTAGATTTTGCCCAAAACTAACGTCAAATCTTGTGGAGCTAGCGCTCATGGGATATGATAGCGACGGATACGCACCGTTTTATACGATTCTAGCGCGAGACATCATTCGGCTGCGCAGCTACGTAAATCTACAGAAACTTAATTTTCGAGGATACGAAACAGATTATTTCGACGAATACCCTTCGCTTCCTCGCCCGCCTAACGATTTTGAGCCCAAGTGGATATCCTTCGTTGATAGATTTGTGGGTGAGCGTGTGAGATTGAATTTGCAGGCATTCGGATTACATGGCGCAATTCCTGGTGATTTTGATAATTTTGCATCGAAATTAAATAATTTCACACAGCTCAAAAATTTGAAAAGTCTCACTTTGCATCACTGGGAAGACGAGTTCTCTGTGGAGCGCGGCACCTCGTTCTTGGGATCAATAACTCGATTCACAACTTCTTTGGAATCGCTCAATATCTATCCTGTGTATGAGACTAGACGGTGCAATCTTTCTAACATACGCTACGCTCTAAAGCGTAATCTATCTCATAAGTTACGAAAGCTTCTGATTACATATAAACCGAGCTCTACTTCTCATGCGGAGGGTTTGAATAAGCTAATAGAAGCGATATTATCTTCGCAGAGCAATCTCGTAAAGCTCAGAATCGAGAACGGACTTCCCTTTCATCATTTGCCATCAACGACCGATAGCAATGAACTTGAGCTAATAAGCGATCGTATGCGCGACGACTGGGGCAACGATGTACAGATATCAGACTTATTTCCTCAAATTTTGGACACTTTTCATCGAAGACCTACCTTTAGCGAGGAGTACTTATGTGTTTTGAAACGTCTAACCGGGCTGATCCATAAAGCGTTGCTTCAAGATCCGATTTTCGCAAAGGGCCAAGACAAACTCCCGTTTCTAGTGCAAAACTATATTGGGGGTGTTTACATCGATACGAAGCAACGAGGAGTATTTACAAACGACAAATCAATTCTTTTTGGTTCACACGCCTGAGTGCACAAACCAGTATATACGAGCGGGTAAGATTTAGTTATTAAGAGGAAAGTTCACGTGTAAGTCATCAAAAGACGAGCTTTATGGAGGGATATGTAGAATCATTTAGAACTGGATCTCCGCAGATTTGACAGGCGTCGGCCTTTTTATCCGCCGCCTCCACGAAAATTTAGAAGTTTCGCCTCTAAGCTTTCTCAAAAATAGATAATCAAAATGAGCGCTGATTGAGTAGAGAGGGTTCTCACCAAGGAAATTTATTATTGATTGAATGATTTTACAATGAAAAGGAAAATTTTGAAAATGGGCCAAGATTGAAAATTGCCAATGGGGAAAGCGCGCCAGGGGTTTGCCGAGTCGGCGCAGACAAATGGAAGGATCGTCGCCTTACAGAAGTCGAGCGATCCTCGCCGTCGCGACTTTAACGCTCGTCGGTAATAAAACAATGGTCTTTATGGTCCAGAACATTGGTAATAACGTTACTAAGGAGGCGCTGCTACTTAAATGGCAAATCATGGATGGATATGTATATCCGTGTTTCCCCAAACGAAGATTCAGGCTTTTCTTTTCTCTTTAGTGTAATCCTACCAAACAGTACCATATCCAATAGTAAGCGAAGCGCCGAAGTTAATATACACAATATAGAATAAACCGTGTAATCTCTGACAAAGATTGTAGTAACTAAATTAGCTAGCCATTCAATTATTTTACTGAGGCTTCAGCCAGCCTTAATCACTCATTCCCTTCCTTTCACGATCCTCAATTAAAGAAAATTTCTACTCCTGATGAAAAGACCATTCTCCAATAAATCACGATCTCAAAAACCGTACTTTCTAGCGGACTTCAATAAAAGAATCTGCGTTTCACAAGAGAAAACCATTCCTGAACTACAAGTCTCCCTAGAAAAATTACGTATACCGATACTTGATGAGATCTTTGAGTACGTACAATCAAAGGATTTGGTCAAAGTTGCGTGGCTCTCGAAGGAACTGTATTGGCCGGCAGTCAGCCGCATATACAAGAAGATCAGTTTCTTTAAAAAATACTACCATTTGTACGAGGAGGATATCACTGATGATATAGATGAGGGTAAAGACATCAAGCCATTGGAGGGATGGGGCAAGTGGAAATATAATCACGGCACGCCAGTAAGGTTCAAAAACTTTCTGAAATTTCTTAACGTCATAATAGCTAATCCTAAATTAGCTGCATTAGTTCACAAATTCAGCTATCAAAAAGAAGTTCATTCACATTCATTGAACAAACTCTTAGCGAAATCCCCGAATTTACAATCGATCCATGACAATTGGGGAAGTCGCGGACCCGAAATGTTCCTCGGTATCTCTCGTCTTAGGAGCTTGACGATCGCGCCTAGGTATTGTCCAAAATTGACGACCAATTTGGTTGAACTAAGACTTGTGGCATTCGACGAGGGACCAAATGACTACTTCGAAAGATTGGCGATTTACATGATCCAGCTGGGAAGTCACGCAAATCTCAGTGAATTGGAGTTCTGTCCTTTCGATTCCAGGTTAAAGGATTATCGCAATATACGGCCGTGTCCCCCTGAAGACATCGCACGAAACTGGTTACTGTTTGCTGAAAGGTTTATTTTTGAGGGAATTAAATTGAAATTATTGGCTTTTGGAATTTGTGGTGCGCTTGAGTGTCACTACGACGATCTAACAAAACGCATAGAAAAGTTTACTGATCTAAGCAGATTGAGGACATTGGTATTGCACCACTTGGAGTTAAAGGAGGGTGGCGAACTTGCGAAATTTTTCTTGTAATCATTAACGCGCCGCACACCACTGTTGGAGAACCTTTCCATTTACCCTGTATCCGAGAACCTGAACTGTGATATAGATGCTATGTGTCAAACACTAGTGTGCAATATACCCCATCAATTGGTGGAGCTACTGATTGTGTACAAGCCATCGTGGCAAAAGGCGGCAGGAGATCTTGCAGGGCTAAAGAAAGCCATTATATCCTCACAAAGCAAACTCGTCAAACTTAAAATCGAGAATGGCTCCAGTGTATCTCTTTTTGGCGGCCAGGTGATCGAAACCATTAAACGCAGGATGCTACGGGAATGGCGTAATGAGGTTCAAAGGAGTATTTTATACACAGAAATTATGGATACTCGTCATCGGATACCTTTTATTGGTGGGGTAACCGCTTCGTTTATAAAGAAGAATGACGGTGTGGTTTACAATGTTTTTCTTCAAGATCCGATCTATGCTGCTGCTCCAGAAAAGCTCCCACATCTTAAACAATATTGTACTGAGAGAATCTTCATCGATATGAAGAAAAAAGCAATTATTATCAATGACGAGACGATTTTCTTGGTTGATGAAAGCACAAGTACGAAAGATCAGCATTTTTTAGATGAATGGTGGGACGATGAAAACGATATAACTGGTGAGTTTTTTTAAGATTTCAGCAATGTTTTTCACCGAAAAGTCAACCTGAATGGCGGCTCTATCCCTAGCCACTGCTCACGTGCGTGACATTCCCTACGATTTGCTAAGTGACAAAGCCGAGGGAGGTACCGAAAACTTCTTTCACGTGAAAGGTATAAATTCATAAGAAATACAGTTTGCATGCTTGATTATTTTCAAGCGTGATCAATCTTTCCCCTCAATTCATTCTTTTCTCAACATACAGCGGTGCTCAATTTTTCTTCAAAACCGACCATCACTTTCAGCTCGAGATCATACACTAAATGTTTTTGACAGTATCAAATTATATTGAGCGTTATATCGTATGACCCCTATTAAGATTCGCTTTGTTCTAAGCAAGTAGTATATGTGAGTAAGTACTGAATTAAGTAAAGTTGAATCAAAAAGTAAGGCTTTCGAAAAGACAGGAATCACAGTGACTTGGATCAGCCTCTTCGGCAGTCGAAGGGGGTTTTTCAATAATTCACCCAGAAGGTATGATTATCTACAATAGCTATATCGCCGAATTTTCTGGAATCTCGTTTCTTCAACTTCTCAAAAGAAGTCTTAATTTTGATGAAAAGCTACCATATAACAGAGACATAAAACCACACTTTTCGTTAGACAAAACTTTTCCAGAAATGGGATGGGAATCTGATAATCAATACTTGACGAAGGCGCCGTTGTCAGGACCTGCGTGTAAACGAGACGCGTCATCAATCACGCGGCTAAGATGACGAAAATCAATTTAGTTACCCGCTGGGACATTTTATACTGGCTTAGATCAAATTGCCTAATTTCCTGATTTTTTTCTATATTTTTCAAGTAAGAGACATACTAGTATTTATGAAAAGACCATCTTCCAAAGACTCACGGACACAAAAACCGTATTTTCTAGCGGACTTCAATAAGCGCATCCGCGTTCCACAAGAAGAAACCATTCCTGAACTAAAAATCTCTTTGGAAAAATTGCCTATACCGATACTTGATGAGATCTTTGAATATGTGCAGCTGAAGGATTTGCTTACAGTCGCGTGGCTCTCAAAGAATCTATACTGGCCCGCAGTCAGTCGAATATACAAGTATATCACATTCATCGACGAATACTACTTTTTGTACGAGGAGAATAGCATTGATGACGAAGATGACGAAGATGAAGGTAATGACGATGAAGATAGACTTGGTGGAAAGATTGATGAAAACGCCGATGAAAAAGAAATCAAGCCATTGGAAGGATGGGGCAAGTGGAAACTCAATTACGGCACGCCATCGCACTTCAGCAACTTTTCGAAATTTGAAAATGTGGTAAAGGCGAATCCTCTGCTAGCTGCTCTAGTTCACAAACTTAGCTATGACAGAGAGGTAAGCTACCCTTCATTTGAGGAACTCCTTGCAGATTCCCCAATTTACGATCATATCATGACGATGCTGGGGTTCTGGGACCAGAGGTATATCTCAGCAATTCACATCTTAGAAGTTTGACTATTGCACCTAAACATTGCCCAAGATTAACGCCAAGTTTGGTTGAGCTAAGGCTTGTGGCATTCGACGATGAACCAAACGACTACTACGAAAGATTGGCAAATGATATGATCCAGCTGGGAAGTCACGTGAATCTCAGTAAATTGGAGTTCTATCCTTTCGATTCCAGGTATGAGGATGATTGCAACATACGACCGTGTACCCCAGAAGATATCGTACCGAACTGGTTGCGCTTTGTCGACAAATTTGTGTCTCACAGAATAAAATTGAAATTGTTGGCTCTTGGAATTTGTGGTGCGCTCGAGGGTGACTACGACGATTTATTTAAACGTATAGGTAGGTTTATGGATCTTAGCAGATTGAAGACATTGGTATTGCACCACTCGGAGATAAAGGAGGAAGGCGAACTTGCGAAATCTTTATTGAGATCACTTACACGTCACACACAGCAGTTAGAGAACCTTTCGATTTACCCTGTTTCCGAGAACTTGAACTGTAATGTCAATGCCATATGTCAAACACTCAAGCGCAACATACCCCAACAATTGAAAGAACTTCTGATTGTGTACAAGCCATCGAAGCGAAAAGCAAAAGAGGATCTCGAGAAGCTCAAAAAAGTTATTCTATCATCACAAAACAAACTCGTCAAACTCAAGATTGAAAATGGATCTGAGGAAGTGTATCCTCACAACTGGGTGATCGAAACCATCAAAAAATGGATGCTTCACGAATGGTGCAATGAGGTCCAGAGAGATATTTTGTTCCCAGAAATTTTGGGATCTCGTCATCGGAGGCCCTATATTGGAGAGCTGACCTCCTCGCTTATTAAGAAAACAGTCGGTGCGATTAACAAACATTTTCTTGAGGATCCAATTTTTGCTGCGGCTTCGGAAAAGCTTCCGACCCTCGAACAATATTGTATTGATAGGATCTTTATTGATATGAAGAAGAAAGGAATTATTATCAATGACGAGACGATTTCTTTTGGTTGCTGACACCACAAATCCCATATATCAGCATTGTATTTATGAATGGTTGCGCGATAGCGAGCATGACGATGTATCAACTTGAGCTCCTGGCAATTCCTCCCACCAAAACGTCAGCCCAAACGGTGGCTTTATCTCCAGTCACTGCACACATGCGTGAAATTCTCCATATATCTTCTCCATGACAAAACCCTGGAAGGTATCGACGACCTCGCCACGTGAAAGCTTTCGATTCTTAGTCAGAATTGGTTGTATGCTTGATAATTTTACGCGATCTTGATCTATCCACTCATCTCATGCTTTCTCCAATGCACAGCAATCCTAAATTTACGTTTTTAGTATCATATTATCTCGAGCATTATACAGTAGAACTCCATTATTGAATTCGCACTTTTCGAAGCAAGTAGCAGATGCGAGCAAGTTACGAATTGAAAATGTTGGGGTATTCGAATGTATAAGACACCAAGTGGTGGGGCGTTTGAGAAGGCAGAACTTACAACGGCTTGAATGAGACTCCTTGGCAATCGAGAGGACTTTCCAAGATTGACTCGGAACGTATGATCATGTCAATTGGCCAGATCGACCAATATTACTGAAACGCGTTTCTAAAGTTCTCAAAGATTGTCTCATTTTTGGGCTCTGATTCAATCAGTAGCTACGATGAAACAAAGAAATAAACGTTTTTTTTGGTTTGGGAAATTTCTTCGGGAATGGGATGAGAATCTGATTATCAACATTTATCACGTGATATTTATAGTGAGCATGGATATAACCATTACATACACGATCACATAAAGACACGCGTGACTGAAGGCCATTGTGATCACGTGAAGTTTCATCTCTCACATTTCTTCTATAAGTAAGACATGCCCCCAACTTGTGCGGATATGCCTATACATTCTATTCAATAAATCTTCAACTTGTATTCTCTACAACACCTCTAGACTTCACACTACATTAACTAGCCTGAGAAGTTTATCTTGTATATTTATGCCAAGATGTCCACAGAGTCTGCTATGGAACTCTTCAGTCAGGACAAGCTTCCTGAGAAGGACTGGACTGAGTCTCTCCAGACCATCCAGACCTTTCCTGCACAATCTTACACCCCAGCACACTAACAAGGAGTGCAGATAGCGACGACGTGCATCAATAATTGGGGATAGAACAATAGGATTAGTCGTTACGCAGAATCCACCATAACACGCTGCTGGTCGTCGCTTTGAAGGCAAGAAAATTTAGCCGCTGCAGAGCTAATTTGATTTATGTTCCGAATGGCCAGCTTCCTTCCTGCAATTATCTGCCTATATAAATCCCTCTCTATCCCATGAATGTGAAAGTTTTTTCATCTCTATCTTATTAACCTCAGTTTCTGCTCAAGACCAAATCCTTTCTTCATCCTTCGTTTATTCTTTGTAGCTAGCTGTGAAACTCCTCGCTCGTTTATTAAATCACAAATTGCACTAGAAATTGGTTTGCTGTGAATATAATGCTTCAGAAATTATTTTTGCTCGCACTTCCGAGCTTGGCAATTATAGGCCATGTCTCGGGAAGTGCGATTAATCGCGATCATCAAGAACCGGCGGTCACCTCGCGAACAGTGTACCCATTAGCGCTCCAGAGAATCGCTGATCAATTAGAGACAGCCTGCGGCTCACTTGTCACCAC
The DNA here is from genome assembly GCA_030582795.1 of Metschnikowia chrysomelidarum. NCBI lineage: Eukaryota > Fungi > Ascomycota > Pichiomycetes > Serinales > Metschnikowiaceae > Metschnikowia > Metschnikowia chrysomelidarum. The sequence continues at coordinate 27,414 of JAJMGZ010000065.1, forward strand.
CGGTATCAGTGTGGTGTTGGTTAACGAAACGCCCACTACTTGCAGTACGCATTATAGTGGCGTAACCTCCACCGTGACCGTGACTGAATGGGTTACCGCCACTACTACCGACTCCTGCGCAGATCAATTAATTTCTACCCCTCGCGTGCCACTGAAGAAAGCCTTGGGTTCAGCTACTACTTCTACCCTTCTTACCCACGGCTCGACTACTTCCGTGTCATACTGCAGTACTTACACCAGTATCAGCACTAAGAAAAAGAACCCTATTTTCAGTCTAACCAAAGTCACCGGCTCTAGTACAATAAGCATTCCATCCTGGTCGTTCACCAACTCTGTACAGGTACCCTCAGGAAGTTGTGAGTCCTGTAGTGGTGTAAAATCATCTACTGGAAGTACTTTGAAGTTTTCAAGCAGCTCGGTAACATCATATCTGACCTCAGATACTTCCCTGTCATATGAATTTTCACATGGCTGGAACCAATCAGTCACCAGCTCTCTGAAAAGCTTCTCGGATAATCAGTCTGGTGATCTTACCACGCTTTCAGAAGAAGTTCTGGCCACGTCAGTGCTGTCTCTCCCAAATTCGCTGTCCTACACTTCGCATTCTTCCCTGTCTGCTACTCCTTCTACATCCCTGACTCCCGATATTATCGTGCTCAGACCAGAGGAGTCTTGTGTCACTGCTGATGACTTGTTTAGCCAGATCTCTGGTGACAGCCCAAATAAATACTACACCGCCAAGTCACATCCATTGGCCGTCCCCACCGGTGTTCTGATGGACTCGCCTTTCGGGACAAACAAATTTTACTCAAATTTGTTCTTGGGAAGTCAGGACAACACTGTTTTTGTCTCTCCCTATGAAATTTTCTGGGACAAAACGAAATTCCATGGTTTTGCCGTTCAGTATCCAAATCCCAACAGAATCGTTTCTGGAGGTACTGGCTCCAATAAAGCGAAGCAGTACTATCTGAATGGCGTTTTTGCTCCTGGACTCTATGTGGGCGCTACAAGTATCACGTCTGGGAACAATTACATGCGGGTATCCAACCAGGAAGCTTTGTCTGTGGGTGTGAGCCTTGCTGCTAGTCAGGATGACAATACTAATTACATCGAATTCCCATTGGTCGAGGGAATGGGTTTTGTGACATCCATCTACCACGGACTGTTGATTCCAAAGTTGTACGGAAATGGTGGAGTCCTGCTGGTCGAAACGGTGTCTTACACTGGGTCTTCCCGCACCACGCAATACCGTGTCACTGTTGGCTTGGGAGAGACCTGGCTTGTATTTGTGACTGTGCCAACTGCACGTGACCGCTTCGAGTTCACTACTGTAGATGGAGCATTGGTAGGATCTGGCGCAGTCGACGGACTTATTGTCCAGCTTGCTATTGCCCCATCAGACACTTCTTTGGAAAGTGTGTACTTCTCGGCTGCGGGTCAGTATGCAACAGGTGCCACAGTTTCGGGATCTCTTGCTTGCGCGCAAGCGTCTTACCAAATTGCTTACCAGACTTTCGGAACGTCTCTTTGCGGTTCTACCATCATTTTTGCATTGCCTCACCACTTTGACATTTTGACCGACAGCGTAAAAAACCAATATCTGGGCATCACTGTACCTTCCACGACCAAGGGTACTATGAAAGGATTCTTGACAAACACTCTTTCTTTCACTGACACCGTTGATACGAATGTCCAGTGGTTGCCTTATATAAAAGGACAGAGCACCACACTCAAATACACAAAGGCTCAGATCGAGTTGATTCACCGGGCTGCTGTTGACGAGATTCTGGGAGTTGACATTAAACTGACTATATTGAGTCAAGGTTCTCAATACTTCATGGGCAAAGCTGTTGACAAGTACGCCTACATGATGTACGTTCTCCACACGATTGTTCAAGACAAGACATTGGCCGCGAGCGTAGAAAAGGCTTTGAAGGATGTTTTCACAGAGTTGAAGGCTGGCCTAAGTCTGCCGGCATTGTTTTACGACACGAAGTTTAAAGGAGTCACCTCGCAACAAGCGTTCACCGACCCATTCGGTGACTTCGGAAATGGATACTACAATGACCACCAATTTCACTACGGATACTTCGTCCATGCTGCCGCGCTCATCGGAATGATTGATGCTAAAGACGGAGGTTCGTGGGCCACTGACAATAAAGAGTTTGTGAACTTGTGGGTAAGAGACGTCGCTAATCCTTCCACAGCTGACGCCTTTTTTCCTGTTTCCAGACTGTTTGATTGGTACCTGGGACATTCGTGGGCCAAGGGTTTATTCGCCTCGCAGGACGGAAAGGACCAGGAATCATCGTCGGAAGATGTACACTTCTCATATGCTATGAAGATGTGGGGTAAAGTCATTGGAGATAAGTCGATGGAAGCGAGAGGTGACATCATGTTGAGCCTTCAAAAAAGAGCGTTCAACCTGTACTTCCTCTACCAGGATGACAACACGATTGTTTCTCTGGAAATTTTGGCAAACAAGGTATCGGGTATCTTTTTCGAGAACAAGGTTGATTACACGACGTGGTTTGGCAACAAGCCAGAGTTTATCCACGGAATTCAAATGCTTCCAATGACAGCTGCTTTGGGACTGGTTAGAAGCTCATCATTTGCTGAGCAAGAGTGGACTCAGATCCTTGGCTCGATTACCGCAGAAAACGCTTGGCAGGGAGTTTTGAACTCCAACAAAGTTCTCTTCGACGCTTCTTCTTCATGGAACTACTTCGCAGCTTTAGACTATGAGTTCGCTACTCAGCAAGATGGTGGCCAGAGTAGAGCTTGGGCGTTGGCATACGCTGCACCATTCAAAAATAACGCAGATGGAATATGAACGAGTCCAGTCAATAAGATGGCAAACATGAAGCTCTAGACCTCGAGTCAAGTTTTGAAGACGTTCTTCTTTTTAGATTAATTTCGGGGATAAGACGAGAATCTGATAATCAACATTGTGACCTGCATCCAAACAGGACGCGTCTTCAATCGCACGCGGCTGAGATGACGGAAATCAAATCATTTACCCGCTGAGTCATTTCAAATTGGATTGTACCAAAGTACTTTATTATCTTATTATATTATATATATTTTCGATTAAAAGAAACTTACATGACTCATGAAAAGGCCCTTTCCTCGAGATTCGCGGACCCAGAAACCGTATTTTCTAGCAGACTTCAATAAAAGAATCTGCGTTCCACAGGAGAAAACCGCTCCTGAACTAGAAATCTCCCTAGAAAAATTGCCAATACCGATACTAGATGAGATCTTCGAGTACGTGCAGTCGAAAGATTTGCTTACAGTCGCGTGGCTCTCAAAGAATCTATACTGGCCCGCAGTCAGCCGAATATACAAAAGAATCAATTTCTTCGAAGAATACTACAATATGTACGATGAGTATAGCACTGACGAAGAAGATGAAGGAGATGAGGATAATGAAGATGAAGATGAAGATGAAATTGTTGAAAAAGTTGTCGAAAAAACAGATGAAAACGACATCAAGCCATTGGAGGGATGGGGCAAGTGGAAACTCAATTACGGCACGCCCGCCGACTTCAAAGAATTTTCGAAGTTTGTCAACGTGATTAGAGAAAATCCTCACCTAGCTGCACTAGTGCACAAATTTAGCTGCCAAAACGAAGCCCATTATGACTCATTACAAAAGATCCCAGGGGAATTCCCCAATTTACAATCGTTTCATGATGATGCGGGGGCTCTGGGACCAGAAAAATTCGGTAATAGCTCAAATCTTAGAAGTTTGACGGTCTCCCCTGACTTTTGTCTGAAATTGACGCCCAACTTAGTAGAATTAAGACTTTTAATATTCAGCGATTTAGATGACTACTTCGCAAGTGCGGCGAGTGATATGATTCAGCTGCGAAGCCACGTGAATCTCACGAAATTGGATTTCCATGCGTATAATTGCGGGCTCGATGATGACTGTGATATACAACCATGTCCTCCAGGAGATATGCCAGCGAGCTGGTTGCGGTTTGTTGACGAATTTGTGTCTAAGGGAATCCAATTGAAGTTGTTGGACTTTGGGCTCTCTGGTATGCTTGACAGTGACTATGATGAACTATCCAAACGTATAGGAAAGTTTACTGATCTCAGCAGATTGAGGACATTGGTATTGCACCATTGTGATACAAAGGAGGAGGACGAAGCTGCGAGATCCTTCTTGAAATCGCTTACACGCCGCACATCACTGTTGGAAAACCTTTCCATTTACCCTGTTTTCCGCAAACTGAACTGTGATGTAAATGCCATGTGTGAAACACTTATGCGCAACATACCCCATCAATTGAAGGAGCTACTGATTGTGTACAGGCCTTCGGCACAAAAAGCAGTAGAGGATCTCATGAAGCTCCGGAAAGCCATCATTTCTTCGCAAAGCAAACTCGTCAAGCTCAAAATCGAAAATGGCTTCGAAGAATCACTTTTTCGCCACCGAGTGATTGAAATCATCAAGAAAAAGATGCTTGTGGAATGGTGCAATGAGATTCAGAGAAGTTTTATATTTCCGGAAATCTTGGAAACACGGCATCGGAGACCCTATATTGGAAAGCTGACCTCTTCGCTTATAAAGAAGAGCGTTGGTGTGATTCATCATCACTTTCTCGAGGATCCAGTTCTTGCCGAGGCTCCAGAAAAGCTTCCGGCCCTAATACAATATTGCGCCGACAGAATTTTTATCGATGTGAAAAGAAATGCAATTATTATCAATGACCAGACAATTTCTTTAGTTGCTGGCGACACGAATCCCATATATCAGCATAGTGTATATGAATGGCTTGGTGATAGCTAGAGTGACAATGAATGAGCGTAAGTTCCTAGCGCTCATTCTCGTCAGCTTTCTAGCTGCACTCATACCCAATGTTTCACTCAAAAGATTCAAAACTGTACTTTTAATGGAGAAGGTTTTGGAAATCACTTTTCTCGACAGCTAAAGACAAGGATTATAGATGCAGGAGTCTCTCGATAGATTCACTCGATGAAAGGCCTTTCGAAAGTATTGGTAAAGTTCTCGATGAACCGCCTCGTTCTTCTCTACAGTCTCCTCACGCGATTCCGATCTTTCCACTTAATTTATTGTTTTTCAAGTATACAGTGGTATAAGATTTGCGCTTATTTTGCTAACAAATCTAAACCGTCGGCTTGAAGACCTCCGCAAGTGTATCTAGATATCTTGATATCAGATTCAAGTCTCATCTTTAAATGATACATTCAAAACCGTTCTCGGGCCTCCCATTTCAGACGTGCGATCGCAAAATCGGGCAATTTCTGGACAACTCCTAGAGATATGGGGATGATAAGAGATAAGCATTTGAACCAGCTGATAAGAATGGCATACAGTCATAGTGGCGCCACACTGGCCCGAAAAGGGGAGTTGCCCACACGAGCCAGTGTTTAACTGCGTCTCGTCTCATGCAGTATGACGCCTAGCAGGTCAAGGCTCTGACTCCGCTTTGATTCGAAGCGTCAATCCAAATCAGGCAAAATCGCGTTTTCTGTCACTGAAAAAAGCTTCATGTCTGACTCGAAACTTTATCAGCTGAGCTCTTCAATTCTCAATTGGTGGATATACTGGTTCGTTTTCAGTGTAAATCGCGCTCACGCAGCGACATTGGAAATCGCCGGAAGTGAACGCGCGCGTTCGGCGTCGGAATGCGCTTATTTCCCAAAGCGGCTTTTCTGCAACCTGGTCTTATCTGTGTTGATTTCTATTCTTAGGTCGATTGGAGATAAGCAGATGGCTAATGGTGTTTGACCTATTGGTGGCGTCGTGGACATTCTTCCGACACTGGTCGTTTCACGCCCGATGGAATTCCTCATACGAGATAATCACGATTTGAATAATGATGAGTTACAGTTCTTCTACCGCATATCATTATTCCATTGCAAGCGAGTGAAATTAAATAGCTATCCCAAAACCGAAAGATAAGGGTGTTTGTTATTGTGCAAGGCGCAGCTTATCTTGCGCAATTCAGTCGACGACGATGGTATGCAGTACATGCGCTTATGGATCCCGGTGAGCGTAAATTCGAGAAAGCTCCCAGAAAATTCCGAAATTTTCCGAGCTTCGTGATTCCGGCAATTGATAAAATTCTTTAATTTATGAAATAACTGAATAAAAATAATTTAGGCTTCTACAAGTGGCACGCGGTAATTACAACAAGGGAAAGATAAGGGAATGGCCCCGGAAATCTTTCCCTAAACGGAATGCATCCTGTATTGAGAATTCAACACTTGCATAGGAATTTTCTTGGACAAAACCCTGCAGCGCTTTCCCCAAAATAATTGAACGACTGAAAATCAGTCTCTCCGCCAATTCTTCCATTTAAAGCGTTATGTTCTTCGTTGTGATACATGATCTATTCTTAGGAGAAGATGAAAATTCATAGAGGAAAAATTAGTCAAGAGGATCGCTTAATAATTGTAGTTTTGCTGGTTAATAAATCGATGTTTCATCCGCGTATTCTTGCATACCAATAGGTGATTCAATGCCGCAGCCCGCTAAAACTTTCCATATCATTGTGAGTGTGATAAGCCAACATACGTAATTAGCTATGGGTAGCCCGACTATGCTTATCACAAAATTAGGTACTTAAGCAAGAATGAAGCCACAATTTATCTTATCGCTGGAGCAATCAGCATTACTTCCTTATCCTCAATTTTTAATTTCATCATACACCAGTGTCACTGACTTCACACCAAGAAAATCCTCACTATGAAAAGTAAGCACGAATCTACCGTGTCGGTGTTAGACGTCGAGAAAAACGGCGGGGTCTTCGTCGATGTGGTCTCTGCCAATGACGAGTCTATTCAAGGCTTGTCCGCATTTGGCCGCTTTTGCGACAGTTTCAAGCAATGTGAGGCCAGTAAGAAAGCTTTCGATCCTAACCTCAGTGAGGTTGATCGAACCGCACTTCTCACTTCGCAAAGTCCATTGGCGAAAAATTTAAAGAGTCGCCACTTGCAAATGATTGCCATTGGTGGTGCTATTGGTACAGGTTTGTTCATTGGTCTGGGAAAAGTATTGGCCCGGGGTGGTCCGGCATCGGTATTGATTGCTTACACGTTGATTGGCACAATGATCTTCTCTACAGTACATGCTTTAGGAGAGTTGGCGGTGACTTTCCCCGTGTCGGGTGCGTTTGCCACCTACAATACTCGATTCCTTGATCCGTCTTGGGGCTTTGCCATGGCTTGGAATTATGCGTTGGGTAACGTGTTTGTGATGCCGTTGGAGCTTGTGGCTGCTGCCATCACCATTCAGTACTGGGACAGTAAGACTAATGCCGGAGCATACGTGGCGATCTTTTACTTCTTGATAGTCTTCATCAATCTCTTCGGAGTAAAAGGCTATGGAGAAGCGGAGTTCATCTTCTCTGCTGTCAAAGTCTTGGCCGTGTGTGGCTTCATCATTTTGGGAGTGGTGTTGATCTGTGGCGGCGGCCCGCAGGGTGGATACATTGGAGGTAAGTATTGGCATAATCCTGGTGCTTTTAACAATGGCTTCAAGGGTCTTTGCTCGGTATTTGTGACGGCCGCTTTTGCGTTCGCAGGTACGGAGCTTGTGGGTTTGACTGCGGCCGAAACCGCCAACCCAAGAAAGTCTTTGCCCAGAGCGGTGAAACAAGTTTTCTGGAGAATCACCCTATTCTACCTCGTTTCGCTCGTAGTGGTGGGTATGCTCGTGCCATATAACAGTCCCTCGCTTGCCAACTCTGACGGTACCGCCAAATACTCTCCCTTTGCCATTGCCATCAAAACTGCCGGAATTTCGGGCATACCCTCGGTAATGAACGTAGTGATCATGATTTCGGTGCTTTCAGTAGGAAACTCCTCCGTTTTCGCCGGCTCTAGAACTTTGCTCGCCCTTGCCGAAATGGGCCAGGCTCCGAAAATTCTCATGTACGTCGACAAGCTGGGCCGTCCGTTGATGGCGGTACTCTTCCAATTGGCATGCGGATTGCTTTGTTTTGTGTCGATTTCCGGAAAACAGGGCGTGATGTTTGATTGGCTCTTGGCACTCTTCGGACTCTCGGCATTGTTCTCCTGGGGATCGATCTGTATGTGCCATATCCGGTTTAGAAGAGCCCTCAAATTGCAGGGCAGATCTACGGACGAACTTGCGTTTGTCTCGCAGGCGGGACTTATTGGATCCTGGTACGGTGTTATCTTGAATATTGTCATTATTATTGCTCAGTTTTGGATTGCGCTTTACCCCATTGGTGGAAAACCAAATGCGTCAGATTTCTTCGAGACTATTCTTTCCGTTCCTGTGATTTTTGTCTGCTGGATCGGCCACAAGATCTGGAAGAGAAACTGGAAATTGTTCATCAGAGCAAAAGATCTCGATATTGACACTGGAAGAAGAGAGGTCGATTTAGACCTTTTCAAGCAGGAATTGATTGAGGAGCGTGCCATGTTTGCCAAAACGCCATGGTACTATAGAGTGTATAGAACTCTTTGCTGAGTGACTTTATCACCCATATTCTTTTCGAATAATGTTTTTACTGATATTGCATACGCATGTGGCCCGCAGCCAGAATTGAGCGGGCACGACTGCAAATTAGCGCTTGAGCGCGGTTTGTGGACGCCGTGCTAACATTTATCTAGCACTGTACTTAAGCGCGTATATCTCAGCACTAACAAATTTCTCACTCGATTTTGCTATAATGAAATAACTGGGGAAAAAAATTTCATTTGAATTCCGAATTGTTGTTATTGGCATCTTAAATTATTTATGAAGTGAAAGAGCTAAACGAGCCCGTTGCTGGCGGCTGAAATCGTTGTTGAAACCCCTACTTGCATGAAGTTTACGAGGCACTTTTGGCCTTAACTATGGGACGTAAAAGAGTGGGGATGTCGACTAGGATCCGCACGATGTCGAGTAACATCGACCTGAAATATATGATAATTTTAAAAAAAAAAACATTTTCAACCTCCGCACATCCCTGTGATAAACACACAGACAAAGTAGCCCCATCGTCCGGCTTGGGGCCGCCATCCTCCAGCTGCTTACCTTTGCGGATCTGAAACTACTTATGAATTCAAACCCCAAAAAGAGACAAGAAGATGGACCAATCACCGTTGTACGAAAGGTAGATGAAAGCTTATACGGTCAAGCGATTGTCCAGGTTCGGGCGGACTGCGCGCAGTCAAAGACCAAGATCCACCTATGCTACCATCGAAACAAAGAAGTGTAAGACATTTCTCATAATGATATTCGCTAGTCTTTTTGAAGTGATCTCAGAAGCAGAAACGATGCTACCTGCAATGCACTTGAAAAATCAGGGCGATCATTTTTATCACGTGACGCGTCTCTTAAAACACCGAGTACCGTCCTTTACAAGCCCATACTTTCCTTTTTATCTATCGAAAAAAATATAGGTTTGTTGAAACAGTTTCTTATAATCCCGAGCAATTGAAACTGTCGAAACTCTCAGAATATGAATCTTTTTTCTGATTTCCGTTGTTGTTTCTTTTGAAATTTGTCGGCAAGATCAAGCCTAATTGCTTCCTTATCGGTCCCTGCAAAAATCTCTTTCAATGTTATTTTTTTGAGCTAAACAAAAAGATTGATGTATTCAACACAAGAGCATGTTTTGAGTGTTTCATCGCTCCTTTCGGCTATACCGAGATAGTGCACAGTGTAAGCTTCAATGTGGGGACAAAAAATTTGAAGCCTTTATCAATTTGAAATGCTCATGCACATTCTTAGATATATATAAAATATAGGGTGTTAGCTTTTATGATTAGTAGCAAGTTTTTTTCTCGTTAAAAATATACGTCTCATCCGAAATTACTCCACTTAATTTGAGAAACGTCTTCATGATTAGGGTTTCTCGAAATTCTTCATTCGCTTGGTATTCATCGTCTAATTGTGTGTTCATCTCTTTGCTGATTGTGGAAATTTCCGATTCCGTTGGGAAATGAATCGCTGGCGCCACGAGAAAGTCTTTTGCCATACAAGAAAGTATTGGGAATCGGCTCCTTCGAAACGAATAGAATTCTGTCACACTTGATGGAAAAGGCTCGCGTTCTTCCGATAAATAGGTATCTAATTCTGTGGAGGGGTTAGTGCCGGAATTTGCTAAGTGAATAAAATTACTCAAAGCTGAATAATTTCTTTCTTCACATTCAGTATTTTGGTCAATTGTCTCTTTCGCTTTCATCTCGTAATCAGTTTCATATTGATTGTACATTTCAAAGAAGTAGCTCTTAATATCACAGATAGCTTTGGCGGAAAGCCCCACCTTCTCTAAGAATCCTGACTTAAATCGCGGATCGAGCATCGTCGCGAGGTAAAGATTTTTTATTGGCTTGATCTCCACGTCATATATGGGATATTCTCGGAGTAACTCGTCATATGCCAATTGTATTCCGACAGCTAAAAGATCTCTCTTTGGCTGGACGCGTCTTTTCAACTCTTGAAGATTTTCCAAGATAGAAGTGACGAGTGGAATTATAAGGCTCATTGTGATAGAAGATGTGTCAAGAACCATGATTAATGGGTTGTGATATATTCTGAGCACATCGGTCACAACATCCAAAAACTCCCAATCTTCGTTGCTGATGTTAAGATCATTTGGGGACTTCTTGGCATTTACTAGAAGCTTGCTTATTTCGTTCCGATTCTCAGAAAGATTTTCAAGCTTTTCAATTGTCAGAATCCACGGATAGTATTTGATCTCTGCTGGGGCTTTATTCTTAGTAATGGTGATTTCAGAATACTTTGTGATTACTTGCTCAATTCTTTGAATTAGTAAATTGATTTCACGTAGAGGACATTCCAGAAGAATGCGTTTATCGGATGTTTCTTTTATAAATCTCTCTGATTTTTCAGGTCCGCGGTCCATATAACTCAATATGAGTGTGATGGAACGATAAAACACACTTCCGATCGATTTCCATAAGCCAAGAAACATGTCATGCATATTGTTCCCACTTTGTAAGTCTGCTTTGAGAGGGATGATCGGGAATCCCAAACCAATTCCATTTCGCAATATCCATGAGATCCGGCACTTCATGTTGATTTCATCCAAGACTTTTGCGAGGTTTCGATGAAGCGCCCTTTCGTAAAGATTTTTGTCTTGCGGCCGAGAAGCATAAAATCCAACCACAAATTTTTTCAAAGCAAATTCTCCAGTAAAGAGATGTACAGTAAAGATGGCGCAATAAACATTTTTCCTTGAAACCCACTCATTGACGGTGAGTGAAGCTTTACTTTCACTGCTCCTAAGTTCCTGCAGTAGAGCCGACATTTTATTTTTATACATTGTCTCTAGTCTCGATACCACATCAGCGCAAAAATTCCAAGTAGACCAACCTTTATTCGGGTAACTTAAAAGTTGCAAAAACGAGGGGCACCTAAGTAACTCCATTCTTTGATTTGTTGCCACGAGAAACTCCAATATGAGATTGTAATAAGCATTTTTGTCAAAAGTATTGCGTCCTCTCTTCTTATCTCCTGAAACAGCTTTCAAAGTCTGGTTTGATTGAGAAGCTAGGGCTGAAATGGCTCCATTTAAAGTCTTCTTTTTCTCGATGTCCAGCTCCGGATGCCATGATTCATGGTGCGCAATGAGATTTGAGGAATGGAGTGGCCACGGCAGCAAGTATACTCTGGGACACTTTGTGCAAAACAATTTTATTAATCGTTTTTCGTTTTCCATGAAGGGCATAAGTTCCCAAGTGTACAAGCCTTTCTGGATGACACCGGGAGCTTGATCAACAGAAGGTAAGGTGAAGTCAGGCGACTCAACCTGAGCCTTGCTGAATTTCGTGTGATGGACTTTTAAAGATGGCATAAACTCGTTCGAAGAAGCTCTTTTGTCAACGTGAAAGATGGGCAAGAGTTTCTCTCTCACTCTAATTTCCTCAATCTGAGCTGTATTCGATCAGTGGCTTTGAAGCCCTTGTTGGAAACTAATCAGTAAGAACGAATGAATACTGTACATGGGATATTTCGAAATGCAAATCTTCGCGCATGATTTTGAGATAAAAAAGATAAAGATCTTGAAACCGTTCAAAAAATTTCGACAATTCATACATTTGAATTATGATATCACTCAACTGCAAGCTTTGATATCCGCTAGTAATCGAATAGTCGCAAACACCTAAAACAAATTCTCACTTGATCTTCTCTGAATCTGTCCTTCACAATGCGGCTAATAGTTTCGATGATCTCATAGTTTCAGGATCTCCGCGATCGGCACCGAGATCGCTGCTTGAATCCTAGACTTCGCGAGTGGCGATTAATATAGCCACAACAATGGGCTGCGGTTTCTATAATCGCAGATGAGGCGCAGCTCCTCTGAAAAAGCTCTGTTTTTTGTTAACTGACACAGTTTTCGATTTCACGAGAGCGGAATATCCGGGCTATGCCGCATTTGTATCAATCTTAATCCTCGGCTAGATCTCTCAATGCATTGACATCCGTCCCTTCTTGTTGTGGGTCCAAATCAATCCACGTGGCCTGCTAGTGTACTGATTTCCCCTTATGGTGAAATACAGCCCGACCTTCCCGTTTCACGCTTGGCCGATCCATTGTTCTTATAACAGCTTTAAAATTATTTTTCGATCATTCCATGCTCGCACCGATTGGTATATAAATATGTCTCGTGTCCACTATTGTGGAGCGGAAGACAAGTAAGCCATCTATGCACTGACAATCGATTTATCTACGAGCATGTTATTTAGTAAGCCTGGATCTGACTGCTTGCGTTACAATGTGGGCGCGATCGATTCTCAAACACTTTGAGGATTAGTCACGGAAAAAATTATTCCGACTCACGTTCACCATAGAATTAAGAAAAAAGAAACTCAATATAAAGTGAATCACTTCATTCTCTTTTCTTGTATTTACATTTTCTTGCCTCTAATTTTCAATTCACATTTTGCACCAAACTACAAGCGCGCGCTGGTTTTAAATTTATTCCTCCACTTCTTCAACAAAAATTCAATAACGAAATTGTCTGCTGTCAGTTTTTAAAAATGTAGTAGACGTAAGAGATAAACTGTACACAAACTTTCAGAAGATGTGTCTTTTTTTCGAAAGATGGTGATTGTACGAGTGTGAAATTTGATCGATTATTCTTTTGTTGTGCTCAAAAAATTTTTAATTGCCATATCCTGGCCAAAATTCTTCTATAAAAATCTTCATTTAAGGTCAGAAACATCATTATTAGCTATAAGTAGCTAGAGATGTGGATTTGTGGCTCAATAAACTTCTTAAAGGGCGTGAAACTCGACGGCCTCAGTGAACATATGAACTCGGGCGAGTATGTAGAATGTTTCTAGTAAATATTTTGAGACCTTCTCGATCAACTTCGGTTCTCAATACCATCTCTCCGACTTTTGTAGAATTCCCTTTGAGTTTCAAATGATGAATAGGTCTTTAGAGCCGGATGTGAGAAGACTCTAAAACCGAGAAACACAGCGTGAAATTTTCAAGTTGATGAAGCCTGGTCTTTGTTTAATTAAGCTCTTTCAATTCAAATATGAAGAGCCGACAAATAATCTAGGTACTTTTTCGACAGCTGCTCAGAAGATTTATTGGGTACAAGCGTGTAATGGAGAGAACATAGTTTAGATCCATGACATGGTCCCACAGGCTACGAAAAGTGCGCTAAAACTCCCACGTGTTGATAAGAAGCTATCGAATGAATTTGATGATCTACATGCTGTACATGGCAAAATACTTTTAAATGATTGCTATCGAGAAACCAAGGGTAAAAGATTTCTGTATTAACTGAATTTAGCCGATGCTCCTCGGTCTAGCTTAACCAAATGACCCTACTCAATTTCGAGTCTCAAGGAATAGCCACGACTGCGTCATTCTTTGACTTATACGGAAAACTAATTGAAGTATTGGCAATCAAGAAGACTTGAAGAATCGAAAGATACCTGATTCCTTGAATGTGCTATGTACTTAGGGGATCTAGTTCAAGCTTAGGATTAAGCAGCGCCCTACAAAAGAGGAGGACGTCTTACATAAGTTTTAATAATACAGTGAGACGAGAAGGCGAGACTGGCTCAAACAACTTCGAAACTCATGTGAAGTGTGCGTGTTTCAGCTAAGTCCGGGCGAGCCGTAGAAGACCGAGCAATGTAACCCACATGAGACGGTCTACTGACATAAACAAGTTTTCCCATTTGCGCTGTCAGCCCAAAAAAAATGCATTCGTGCATTTGAAGTTAAGATGGAATTATTAAAGAACTCATTTTTTCCCAATATTTGCACGGTATAATTCGGGATCTTGATCGAGAACGAATAGTTAAGCCGATGTATTGATGCAGGATTATGAGACGCGTCCAAGCGACGAGATGACCTGCACGTTGTTCAAGTGTTTACTTCTCCAGAAGACGCGGATTCGTCTTTAGCCGGCTAAACTTACACGTGACTTGAGCCGAGAAAAATTATTCTTCTGAGAAATCTTCACAAACATCTCCCTGCAAAAATCGAAAAAGTGTTTTTACTCTTTCAATTCAGAGAAGAAAGAAGCTCATCGCTATCGTGGCAAATACACCTGTAGGCCCCATTGTTTCAGAGCGCCATTTTTCGATTTCGCGGCACCAAGTGAAATTTGACAGCGAATTTTGCATAAAAAGTCTTCAAATCCCCAACTTTCATAAGTAATCTTTTCTTTTTTGAACGATGATGCAAGTTGGTCTCCCTCAGCGACGGAAATTGATAGGGGAAGAGGTAACCTCAGATATGAACCACAACATACGAAAGCGAACGAAATCACATTTGGGATCCAGCAAACGGAAGAAAAGGCTCTCTTTGGAAAAGCTACCCGAAGTTATTCTCGAAGAGATCTTTGAGTATGTGCAATCTCCCGATTTGACCAAATTGGCCTATCTTTCCAAGAATCTTTATTCCCCAGCAGTGCGACGAATCTACAAGAATATAACGATTTACTGGGCCGACTGCTGGTACCATAAAGACAAATTATTATATTCTCCTGCAGATGGAAGCCAATGGAAAATGAACCATGGTACGCTAGTGAGATACAATAGATTGGGAAAACTTAGGAATAGTATCAGATTAAAGCGCCTCGGCCAATTGGTTCGACAAATCAATATCTACGGCAATGATCATCGCTCGAATTGCTCGGTCGATGGAATCTTGCACCTCACACCAAACTTGAGGGCTTTTCATAACGAAAGAGGATGCCTTGATCCTCGTGAACGGGAAATTAACCTTGAAAGCGTGACGTGCCTGACCAGAAAACCATTCAAATTGACCCCTCATCTTCTGGAGCTCAAGCTCATGTGCTACGGACCACAAAAGAATCGATACTCATTTCGAAGAGTGGCCCAGGACATGGTACAACTGGAAAGCTATAGAAATCTCAGAAAATTGCATTTTGCCGCATACAATCTCGAAACGGAATTGTCAGATTCCGTGGGACCCCGTGCCCCGAAGAATGTTGCACCAGGTTGGATCGATTTCCTCGATGAGCTTGCATCTTGTCAAGTCATGCTAGATTTAGACGCTTTTGGTGTTTGCGGAGAGCTTCAGAATAAGGTCGAGGTGGCATCCAGCGCAATAAAGCGTGCCGTCAAACTTGCAGATTTGAAGATGCTAGTTTTGCATCATGGTGAAAATGGAAGAAGCGATACCGATCCTTTTTTCTTGGATCTTCTCACCAAGTCTACCCCACAGCTCGAAAATCTTGCCATTTACCCAGTATCTGATGAGTCACCGTGTAGTCTTGCGGAAATTGGTCATGTGCTAGCCGATAATATACCTCACCAACTCAACGAACTTTCGATTGAATATTGGCCTCGACCTGGAAACGAGCAGGGGGACTTGGCCGTCTTGCAGCAAGTCATATTGTCGTTCCAAAGTAAGCTCAAAAAGCTCAAGATTGAAAATGGCTATGATCTAAGTAAAGAGCTTGATAGTGATTCTGCAAAAGGACTAGCAAAAATAAGCAAATGCATGAAGAAAGATTGGCTTTGTGAGGTCGAAAATTCCCATATACGTCCTCAAATCCTAGGTACATTTCATGACAGACCATATTATCGAACACAACATGATGCAAGAATACGAAGAGAAATCAAAACAATTCATGAACTATTGCAAAAGGACCTTATTTATAAAAAAACCGTCGAGCTTTTGCCGAACCTTACTCAATATTATATCAGCAGATTATTCGTGGATGTTCAAGGACGCGGAATTTTCGTGAACGGCAAGTCCATTCCACTTATGACAGATCAATCGGAGATCAGCCTGGAACAATCTCTAGAGGATGATTCAAAAATCGAAAAGTGAAATAGCAGGATATTCAATTTCGGTCCCTGTATTGATCTCGCGTGCCTGGTTTGTGCCATTCTCAAGATGCTTTGAGAATGTATCGGAATAATTTCATCGAACTATCAAATTTTATCAAGAAACGATAATGCCTAATCTTCTCAAGTTATATTCCTTAGTCTTTAAACTTATAGCAAAGGATGAAAAAAAATCAAGGAACGTCCTGTTCAATTCTTCGTTTCTGAGAACAACCTCATCAACGGTTTGGCTGACTGTGAGCTTTATCAGCAGGAGTCTGGAAATAAGGTGACAGAAAAGGCAGCTCATTTTAATGGGCTCGATTCGGCTTTTCAAGGATCGGTTAGGTGCTTCTATTGTCAAGATAAAAAGTGGGCATTGCTTGATGTGATTACGGTATGTTTGCTCAAATTGAAAAAAAAAAAAAAAGCCGCATCTGAGAAATTTTAAGAGATAAGAATAAAAAAGCAATATCACGAAGATTAATTTGTGCATGATTTGCCCTCCCAGAGGATGGATTCGGTATCTCGACCCAGATCTCCGACCCGGCTCCGGCACGTCTTATCTCACTTTGTCCGAATGCGGAAGGTCGTAGCGTCCGCCCGCCTGCACACACCGAAATCTGGGTCTTCAACGCCTCGTCAGAAATCAACCCAAAATCGAGAAAAGATGGGAGCAAAAGTCTGATTTAAAAAATCATCATCTTGATACCTTTCCATAAAAAAATTTTGAAGGTCGTAATACTTGACGAGAAAAAATCAAGTAAAGCCTCATTTGCTGAGCGTCTTGATCAAGACGCGGCTGAATTTAAATAACGGCCGATGCAGAAATTTTCGGTACTCCCAAACCAAATCAGGGCGGCATTAATCTCGCACTTGAATCTCGTATCTTGATTCGAAACCATGTGCAGGTGATTGATGCATGCTTATCTGGCCAAGAAAATTTTTGTTTTTCACCAAAACTGGGCTTATCGAATGTAATAAAAGGGTAGGGTGTGCCATAAAAGTTGCACTAGATGAATAATTAGTAAGTCTTCACAAAGGCTTTTTTCTCAAAAAAAAACCAACGATATAGTGCGCCTGCCCCAAAAATGCAGCCCATTCTTCTGAACCAACAAGTTCTCGAGGCCGTCACCTCAAACCCGAAGTTCTATAATAATGTACACAATGTGCAGACACCAAAAATTGATCCAATCTTCTCTGCCGACGATAACGATCTCTTAGCCCAGATTGGGTACAAGCCGGAGTTGCGCCGACAGTTCTCGCCCATCCAGGTTTTCGGAGTTGCCTTTTCTATTATGGGACTTCTTCCTTCGATCGCGTCGACTCTTGGAATTGCACTTCTTGCCGGACCGGCTGGTGCGATTTGGGGCTGGCTTATTTCGTCGGCACTCATCTTGACAATCGGTGTAGCGATGGGCGAGAATGCATCTTTTCAACCTACCAGTGGTGGTCTTTATTACTGGACGAACTTCTATGCGCCGCCAAAATTGAAGACAATCGCGTCGTTCATCATCGGAAATACCAACTCGTTGGCGCTCGTGGGTGGTTTGTGCTCGATCGATTACGGATTTGCCACCGAGCTTCTTTCGATCGTGGTGATTGCCAAAGATGGCGATTTTGAGATCACTGCCGCGAAAACCTACGGTGTATTTGCCGCATGTGTGGCCGCACATATTTTGGTAACTTGTGCTTCGTCGAAGCATACTGCATGGTTGCAAACGACTTCGATTGTGGTGAATGTTCTTCTTACGACAATTTTTATTATTGCGATGCCAATCGCTGCTCATAGAGGCGAGCCAAGATCGGCATCATGGGTCTTTGGCAATTTCGAAACGCTCACGGGATTCCCGATCGGGTGGGTCCAGCTTTCTCAGGCATGGTTGCCAGCAATTTGGACAATTGGTGGATTCGATTCGTGTGTGCATATGGCCGAAGAATGTACAAATGCGACACGTTCTATTCCTATCGGAATCATCGGTGCGATCTCGTCGTGTGGTATTTTGGGCTTTGTGATCTTGGTGGTGACAATGTTTTCATTGCAATCGAACGATGTTTCTGGGGTATTGGCCACAGAATTCGGCCAGCCCATGGCCCAGATCATTTACGATGCGTTCGATACTGTACCGGGTCAAGGTAAGAAAATGGCGCTTTTCTTCATGGTGCTTATTGCCTTCGCTCAATTCTTGATGGGCGCCTCGATTCTTACAGCTATTTCCAGACAAATTTTCGCGTTTGCTAGAGACAATGGTTTACCGATGTCTTGGTGGATCAAGAAAGTGAACAAGAATCTTTCGGTGCCAATCAATGCAGTGATCACCGGCGGAATTGCCGCCTTAATGCTTGGGCTTTTGTGTCTTGCGGGAGGAACTGCAGCCAATGCTTTGTTTACTCTTGCAGTCGCTGGTAATTATCTTGCGTGGAACTTGCCAACTTTCTTGAGACTCATTTACATGGACGACAAATTCGTGCCAGGAAAATTTTTCTTGGGCGCATTCTGGAGTAGAGTGAATGGATGGGTTTCGATTGTGTTTGGTGTTTTCACAATGGTGATGGTGATGTTTCCCACCGATACAAATCCGCATGCGGATACCATGAACTATACCGTGGTAGTGACTCCTGGCGTGTGGATTCTCTCTACGGTATACTATTACGTATATGCACATCGCCATTACCACGGTCCCGCAAAAACCGTTGATGATGATGAGCCTGAGCTGGGAGAAGAAATTGCATACTTGACTCAGGTAATCGATGGGATTGATGGCCAGGAGAAGAGTACATCATCGGTGACCAAGGTATAGGAGAGAGAGGGCTTTCAAATCGGTATTGTTTTGTAATCAACTTCAATGATTTAGTTTTTATCGAAAACTTATTTTCGTAGCTCCTCGTCATAAAGGCTCTTTGCAGAATTAGGAAGCTCTCGGCCATTTTGTGCAATTGTAAGAGTAGCGTCAGCACAAATGAAGAATTCCTGGGTTTTACGAAGAGCAAGGCAAAGCTTTCTGAAGCACAATTCCACGAGCAACAAAACACAGAGATATTTCCAAAAAACTTTTTATAGCGAAAAAAAGCAATTTGACATTACCCGGTCGTCTGTAGCTTTATTAAAGATATTAAAGACACACTCACACATACCCCACATGCTCTTCATTTTTGTTGGAATCAGTCTCGTCTCGTGAACACTCTGTATTACATCATCTATATAAGGCGTCCAGTTCTGTGTGGCACTACTAAATTTTGGAGATTGACTAGATTATTTGAATATATATAATTCTCAGCCCTTAGAAATTCTAGAGATCCTAGAAGTGTGCGCCTTACATCATGAGGAAATTGTACAAACTCTAAATTTTCGTGTCTTTCAGTGTCTCCATTTACCCTTTGATTATTGAAAACGGTTTGGTTTCAAGAATTCGTGAAATCCCCAACATCGATATCCATGTCGTCTTCATTAAGGTCTTCAAACTCTTTCATAACCTCGGCACTCAAATCTGTGTCATCTTCAATCTTCTCACTATCAGATTCCAAATCCAGTTCAACGTCACTGGGGCTTATATTTTTCACCATGTCTCTGACAATTGCCCTCATCTTAGTCGTTGCCGGGTATCTTTTGTTTCTCTTGACGATATCGCCAAGATCTGAGATAATGGTCTCTGCCGGTGCTGAAGTAGCTGGAATCGCCATCATATCTTTTGCGATGTGATAGAGCAGGGGATATTTGCTTTTGTTGGTGCGATAGTAATCGGAAACTTCTGTTCTTTCTGGTATTTCCGAGAGGTATGAAGCAATCTCGTCCTCGAAAACAAGGTGTTTCTTGAGATAAGCAAAGCGTGCGTGTGTCTTCTTAAGTTTGCGGGTCCCATCATCTTTCAGTGCGGCATCTACCGCCTCATCATTGAGTCTTTTTCCTCCGTACTTTTTATCGTAGAGCGCAAACAAAATCTCAAAGTTCTTTTTGATAGAGTCTACCAAAGTGGAAGGAAATGATTCTTTCGCCTGAAAATACTTGAGTTTGTAACTGGGGTGAAGAACGGTGGCCACATAAAGGAGCGCCATACTACCACAATCTTTTTCGTAAATTGGGTAGTACTGGTAAAGCTTGTCGCACGCTGTTTTCAAGCCCCTGGATAAGGACGGATGGCTAACTTTTAGAGTCTCTGTATTCAAATCATTGAGCAGCTCCAAAAGGAGATGAACAGTGGGAATCGTTGCCCAAATGGTCATGTAGTCAGGGCCTTGGAGATCCTTTGTCGGCTCGACGAAAATAGAAAGACTATCGCGTAAGACTTTTAAGTATTCCCATTCAGATTCGGTGATTACCGAAACGCTAATTCTCTTCTTATCTGCCAAGGAAAGTTTCTCGAACTCCCGGAAAACTTCTATGATCTGATCTTTGAAATAAAGGAGCGAATCTATCATCTCAAACTCGGCAAGCCATCCCGTGCCGTTCTTGGTTTGCAAATTATCTATCTTCGAATCGTCCACCGTTCTTTTCCTTGCCACAGCTTTGTCAAACAACAAACCGAGCATATCATTTCTGTTAACAGCTTTGATTATTCTTCGAATGTTTTCAGAGAAGGCCAGCATATCAGAGACGAAGCTCGAATCAAGATCGTCTCCCTGAAGATCAACGGCCAAAGGAAAATCCTCGTCTTCCATCCAATCATCATTCCCATCTTCATCAGTCTCTTTGGGGAAAGCATGCGACAAAAGAACTTTAACTACTAGATTGCAAACGTCTGCGAAGCAGCGAATATCACCTTCGAAATTCTCATCGACCACTTTTCCTAGACACAACTCTTTGAAGATTGAAATCATATTGGTCATGACCGGAGTATTCGCTCTGCTGATAGAAATGATTCGGTCGCTTATCCTGTAATATTTGAGAACCCGGACAAGAGTTGTTGCGAGGAAATCTGTGTTGCCCCCTTTCCACGCCACATCTTCTAACCCAATACTATGCCTATGGAGTTCGAACGAATCATCGATAAAGTGCACGGTAATTCCCATAAATTGGTTGTCATTTTCAGCTTTCCATACATCAATGGTAATTGAAAAACGACCCTTGTGTTCTTCGAATTTTTTCTTCAATTTCAACGTTTGCTTGAAGTACAACTCTTTGAGCTGAATTGCAATTTTTCCACACGAAATGGCTCCCAGCAAATCATTCCTAGCGCTGTCAATCATACTTTTGGTCAGAGAGCGGTTACACACGCTAAAGGGTATGTTGAGTCCAATTAAATACTGGGTGAATAATTTCGTAAAGTATTTGTGGGAACAATCGGCGTAAATAGGCTTTTGAGGGATGGATGACCCTTTCCTAGACTTCGATTTGTCAACCTTGAAATACTCGGAAATCTCCTTCGGTAAAGACATCAAACCGTCAAGTAGATTACTTCCCAAGATTGTCTCTTTCTTTGGTTTCGAGGACTTTATTGCGTCTTTACCCATCTGGATTAACTCATCAGTGTGCTTTGCCCTAAGATGGCCCAGTAAAATATCCGTGTCTCCCGGCCAATCTTGGTCATACGTTGTTTTACAAAGTGGCATGGCGCAAGAGAGAAGAGCTTGAGGGGTGGCATGTGATGCAGTCGATTGTATAATTCTTCGGTTAAAAAGACCAAGTGAGAAAATCGGAGAGCAAGGTTCACCTCTTTCGATGTTACTCACAGCCACCAGAATCGGCTCTTGCTCAGACTTCACTTTTTTCATGTGAACTAGCAGATTGGGGTGAAAATAAATTGCTGGAAGTAGCTTTTGCGTGGAAAATCTTCTCTTTTTAATTACTCAAAATTTACACGGCAGAGCCCATTGTCTTGCACCTAAGTCGCAGAATTTCGCCCAAAAAACTACCCAACATTTGTGGGGTGCGCAGAAATTTTTTTTCACAGAAACGAAAAACGAAAAACGAAAAACGAAAAACGAAAAACGAAATCGTATTACGAATGTAGCCAAAGAAAAACGATTTCGTATTGAGATCGTTTCGCGAAATGCGGAAGCGAAAAAATGTGACCCGCGCAACACTGGAATCCCCCATTGTGTCAGTATTCAGGCGGGAACAATAAAATATGCAGTGGCGATGACGCCATTTATTGTTTCGTTTATGACCACCGCAATCACCATGGTCCGAAAAAAGACGAAATTTGGAAAGCAAAAGACTTTAATCCTGGCTATTGATTTATGTGGATCACGAATTCCCCTGGTGATGAAGGTGCAGGGTTCGCAGATCGAGCAAAACATGGGAACTTGGGCGTACATATCCTTCATAAAATTCACATATTTTCTCAGAGGATGATTTTCCAAAGCAAATAAATTTTGTTTACCTGCATTTTTCGAGCAAGTCTACGCAGGAAGTTTTAATATGTTATAGATTTGCAAGTGCTTGCGGTCGCCGCTATCTCAAAACGACCAGGGTCGCGAAAAGGCTTTATGGCAATTCTTAGCTTCTGATAAATGAATTTAGTTTTCTCGTAGCTTTCTCATTTTCACACTTTCAGCTCAGTTTCCTGTGAGATTGAGATCAATTGATTAGCCCGGAGCGGCTCATCAGATTAATGACACGTCCTTATGACGCGCACCTGCATGTGTCGAGAGACGCGTTCCTCTTCGCTGTACTTCTTCGATGCTAAGTGATAAAATTGGGACCAGGAAGTTGTCGACCAAATGAAGAATGAAAGCTTTGATGTCTCACAGGAAATTGTCCCGCTAAAAAATTGAAAAAAGTATAATTTATACGAATTTATAAGCTCACAAGATGCCTGCCTCTGCGAGAAAGAAAAGAAAGATTGAAAAAGATCGTGAACCTAGAAAGGGCAGAAGAATCATCCCAAAGGGGGAGACACTCGAAAGTCTGAAAGCGTCCTTAGAAAACCTTCCAGAAGTGCTTTTGGATCAGATCTTCCAGTATGTCCAGTCGCCAGACTTAACTAAATTAGCACACTTGTCGAAAAGTCTATACGCTCCGGCAGTTAGGCGAATCTATCGGAGTATATTTTTCTATGAGCGAGGGAGATTCTATTATATACCCGTTAGTGAAGAAGTTCAGCCATATCCACGGCAACGGAAAATGAATTATGCTACGATGGTTGAAGTTGAAAAATTGAAGGAAGTTCAGACAAGAGTGAGAAAACCTCGCCTCGGTAGGTTGGTTCGCAATGTCACCTTTCATCAGGACATACGTAAAGATATCCGCCGGGACGGCCTCTTAATTCACCTACCTAATTTGCGGTCGCTTCACGACGTAAATGGATGCTTCAAGCCGGGAAAACATGTGCGGCCGTTGGAAAGTGTGACTTGCTTTCCATGGCGGGCGCCAAAACTCTCGTCTCACCTAGTGGAGCTCCGATTTACCGAGCACGAATACTCAAAATATCAGGGCAAGTTTCAAGATGTGGCCCGTGACTTGATCGCCCTGAAAGGCTATCTCAGCCTTCGAAGATTGCATTTCGCGGGCTTTGTCCCCAAAGAATATCCCAGGTCCATATTGCTGCCGACAGATACCGAAAATAATGAAACCGAATGGATGATTTTCCTTCAGGAATTGAAATCCGCTAATATCAAACTCAACTTGACGTCCTTGGGTCTTTCTGGCGAACTTGGTCCACCATACGAGAGATTAGTTCAGTTCATTGGGGATACCGTAAATCTTCGTGACTTGGAAACACTTGTGTTGAACCACGATGAAGATTACGAACCAGATGACCCTTTTGCATCGTCATTCTTGGACGCAATCACCAAATTCACCCCGCTGCTTAAAAATTTTGCCATCTTTCCCGCAGTTCATGGTTTTCGGTGCGACATCGAAGGAATTTGCCGTATCCTTACTCAGAATATACCTCATCAGCTCAACGAGCTCTTCATCTCTTTTCTCACATACGAGGGTGAACAGGCAGCGGAGATAAAGCTACTTCATGAGGCGATTATGACCTCCCAGCAAAATCTCGTTAAGCTTAAAATTCAGGATGAATGCGACGGGAATCAAGGTGGTTTCCGTAAACGACTCGATAACTTCATGAACGACGACTGGTTTTGTGAATGGGAAGACTCGAACTTGGTGCCTCGTATCTTAGACTCTTTTCATCACCGACCCTTTATTCGCGAAGAACACGCAGAAGAAATAAGGGCCCTGAAAGGTGAAATACTCGAATGGTTGAAAAATGATGCAGTGTTCATGAAGCCTGCCGAATGCTTGCCGTTACTTACTCAGAACTATATCAGTCACGTGTTTGTTGACGTAAAAAATCAGGGGATTTTTATAAATGGAGAGACAGTCAAGCTTGAAGATGTTTCAACGGAAGATGATCCTGATAAAAGAGAAGGCAGCCAGTGACCAAGAACCAGGCAACTAAGCAACGATATTATAGACTGGTTGGAAGATCCTCCGCTACTATTACTAAAGAAAAAGTGTGAGAAGAAACCAGCAGATTATTTTAGCTTTCCGATGGAGTCCAAGTAATGGTCCTTTATAATCGTCATACACATAGCGTGAGAATCTTTTTTTAAAATATAAAAAAGAACAATATACGACTGTTTGTTGGATCAAGAATACACATTGGACTGTCGAAATAAGTGTCCACTATGGGCCCACAAGTCTGCTTCGTTTTACTTGAAGCATAGCTTGAAATTGGCAACGAAGACAGGGAAACAGTTGCTGCAGGGTCTCTATAAAGTGTGATTTAGTGGAGTGCACATATGACAGGTGAATCTCAGACGCGTCCTTTTAGATACGCGTCCTTTTAGATACGCGCCGTGATCCTCGTCCGCGGCTAAAATCCAGGCATTATTGATTACTTGAAAAAACCTCCAAGTGCAGAAATTTTTCAAGAATACTTCATCTCTTTTTCATTATATTCGCCTTTCAAACCACATTACCTTCACCTTCAGCTTTTAAATTTCTCCACTATGCCGCGGAAACGACCTCGATTTACAGCACCAGAGAAAATTGCGGCCGAGAATCCAGGACATACCAAAAACTGCGAAATTGTCTTTAGAGTCTCTTCCATCAGTGATCCTAGATTGTATATTTGAATACTTGCAGGCACACGACTTGGTTGAAGTTTGTGCGCTCTCGAGGTCGCTTTACTGGCCCGCCGTGAACCGATTATATAAAAGCATCACACTCAGTGAAGACAAATACCTTTATGAGGGAGTTGACCACGTAGACTCTGATGATGAGATGTTTAGGGATCACTATGGTGATGAATACGTACCATGCGACCAGAGAATACATTGGAGCGTTCACTATGGCACAGTTGTGCGCATGGACAAAGTAGAATTGCTTTTGGAGACAGTCAAAACTAACAAAGATTTAAGCAGATTGGTCACTAAGATCAATTCAAAACTTGAACTGCCATATACTGAGCTAATCGCCCATTTGCCTAACATACAATACTATTACGATATAATGGGCCACAGAGCCCTGAATACTTACCATTATCCATCGAAAGGAATTGCGTGTTTTGCAACAGATCAACCCAAATTCACTTCTCACTTGGTTGAGCTTCAAATACTAGAGATTACGGATCCTGACGAAGAAAAGGACCATGAAAAGCTCGCACGCTCTTTGATTTCTCTGAACGCACATAAAAGTCTTCGCAAACTACAATTCATCAGTTGCCAGCGACCAGATTATCGCATGAATGCAATGGGGCCACATAAGCCACCTTTTATAGACCCCTTATGGACGGAATTTTTTCGTGAGATAGGTGCACAGGGAGAGAAATTATTTCTCAATTCGCTTGAGCTTTGTGGCTTGGTCGAAGATATTGCACAGCAAGCAACACAGCTCATTGAATCAGCCATAGATATAGAGGGGTTGCGGGAACTTGTTTTACGTCACACTGTCAATAGTCGAATTGTCGAACCCAATTGCTCATTTTTAGAAATGATCACCAAGAACGCGCGGCTGCTTGAAAGTCTCGCTGTTCATCCGACTGGTGCAAGCAAGAAATGTGAGGTTCAATCGATCTGCAATACTTTGCAACTTAACATTCCGCATCAGCTAAAGGAGCTATACGTGCTGTACTTTTCAAGCCACGAATTATACTGGAGGCACCAGGTCCAAAATGCTATTCTTGCTTTCCAGAGTAAGCTAGTTAAACTCAAAGTCGTAGATTCCTTGAATGCATTATCGATGTCTGACGAAGTAGACTTTCGAGAGTGCTTCATGCAAGAAGATTTGCTTTATGAGATGGAGCGGCAACGATACTTTCCCGAAATTTTTCAGAGCCATCACAGAATGCCATATTTCCAAGAAGACCACGTCAATTTCATCAAGGAAAATCTCCAACTTTCAAAGAAGGACTTGGCCAAGGACCTTATATACTCCAACTCTCACAAGTTGCCTCACCTCAAGCAATATTACGTGGCGTGCCTCTACGTGGACATGGAACGCGATGGCATATTTGCTAATGGGGAAACGCTACTCTTTTCTTAGCTGAAGTCTTGAGTGATGAAAATTTCTGTGGCTTTTGATTGCTCGACCATCTTTCACAAGCTTGTACCGCTGTCAAATACAAAGTGAATCTGGTCAGATACGCCAATTGAATACGGCTAGATTTCAAAAAATCATTATCTTGCTCTTCGCTCAGACTCTGGTCACGTGGCTCGATCATAAGGGTGTCACATAAACCATCGTCGAAGAGCCAAGTTGCAACAGTTCTGGTGCTTGAACTGCCTAGATTCTGTACCGGTGAGAAGGAGATGTTGATGAGATCGTTTTTTTTTTTTAAGATTTCCGAGGGCCAGATCGATATATCTCTGAAACTGATACTTGTTTTTTGTTTTTCGACTTAATCAGGCATGCCTTCCCTAAGTTAGCATTTACCCCTTAAATTCTGTCAAGTCGAATGCAGGATTGGCCTTACCGACTGCACTCTTTGAGTCGCGCAAGGGTACACATTAAGATTACCCCGCTTTTCAAATATGTAGTCAGCCAAATTTTACAGCCACACCTCCCATTCAGTTTTTTCTTTCAAAATCTGCCATTATCCACCGAGAACTAAGAATTCGAAATGAGCCGCTCAAAATCCGCCGTTCGTCGGCCAAGAAAGCGCCAACGCAGAAGGGACACAAATGATTCGCTTTCTCTCGAATCATTCCCGTCCCATATTTTTGATAGAATCTTTGAATATGTTCCGTCAATTTGGTTGATGGATATGTGTTGGCTTTCACGTTCATTTTACTGGCCCGCCGTGCGAAGAATTTACAAAAGCATGACCATCAGCGATGATGTCATGCTTTACGATGGGTATAATTCAGAATCGAGAGTTGAAGATTGGAGGGAAGATTTTGGCCTTACAAATCATCGATCTCATTGGCAAGTTAACTATGGCACGGTAGTCCGTAAGGATAGGGTACCGAGACTCATCAACACACTCCGGGAAAACCGAGAATTGGCCCGTTCGGTGGTGCAAATCAAGCACAAAATTCACAATTACATCTTTCCGTTTGCCGAGCTTCTTTCTGTGTTGCCAAATTTGAAATTTTATTACGATGAAGGAGGTCGTAAGGAACTGTGCAATGTTCTAGGAAATCTAGAAAGAGTAGCCTGCACACTTAACAGTACGCCGTTGTTCACGTCTCATCTTCACGAGCTAAGGATTGGTGATTATGAAGATGGCTCCCCAGAAGACTATGTTTCTCTCGTAGGCGCCCTTGTCGAGCAAAACGCTCATGTAAATCTCCGAAAGTTGCTGTTGGTGGACTCAGCGGATCCCTATTACGCAGATAATGCTTTAGGACCGCATGAATATGACTATGAACCGGTTGCTTGGAATGAATTCTTTCTTGAGCTCGGTAGAAGAGGAATCAAGTTGAACTTACATACACTCGGTCTTCGAGGTGAACTCTGGGACTCTCCGCAAGTGATTACCGAAATCATCTCCAAGGCGGTGAAATTATCTGAGTTGAAGGAACTCATCTTACAGACCCGTGAATCTTCCAGCTGTACGGCAACAGAGCCCACTTTTATGGAATTGCTCACAGAGCGAACTCTGTCTTTGGAGTCAATTGCCATTCATCCAACGCTCTACATGAACACTCGAGAAATTGATAGTATTTGTCACACTTTGTCGCGTAACCTTCCTCACCAACTCAAAGAGCTCTACATTATGTTTTTTCCAGAACGTCTGTCAATAGTGAATAATCGAGCCAAAATCCAGAACACCATCGTTTTATCGCAGAGCAATCTCAGAAAGCTCAAACTCGTCGACGGAATTGGATTCCGCAGCGCTGGTGAACATGTGCAAGATACTCTTTTGACGGTGATTAGAAAAATGGGTGATCACTGGTTCGATGAAATGGGACGAAGACGTTACTTTTGCGGAAGCTTTTGTTCTTTTCACACTATGCCCTTAATTGATGACGAATATGCACTGGAAGTCGAGAAACACATCGATCTCATTCTGAATTTTTTGAAAAACGACATTATTTACTTCAACAAAAAAGATCTTCCAAACCTTACTCAATACTATATCAGTGAGCTATTCGTTGATATGAAACGAAAGGGGATTCTTTTGAACGACGATATAATACCGTTTCCTAGTCACGAGGAGATACAGAGATAAACTTATGTAGACGGGCTTGAATGGTTGCAGAGAGTTTATAATCACTTTATGTATATATGCACATCAAGAAAAAAAATACGAGAGTCTCTTTTCCCTCAAAAAAACGGTGCACTTGGCAACGCGAAAGAGACGAATGATATCGGACCACGCAAAAGAAAGCCTGCCTGTGACGCACCGTATAATTGAAAAGAAACAAGCATATTCTATCACTGATAATCCTCGATTTCTCTCTCCACTTCGAAATTTCGAAATTCCAACATCACCAGTGAGAACCCTGGTCGATCGCAAAAGAATTTAGACCTGTCCTGCGAAACGAATAGATCCGTCTGGCAAAATTCGGTACGGAGGCTCAGGCACTGTGGCTGAAGGCGCCGGACTGATGATGTCTTTTAATTTTCTGTAATCTTCGTAGCTCATCTTGTCCAAGATAATTTGCACTGGATTCGTATCTTTTGTGGAAGAGCAGTCGCATATTTGAAATGCAGCGAGGTGCTCATCAGGAACTCCTGGCGGCACGAAGTATCGTCCTTCGCTGTTTTTCTGTTTCGGCTCTAACAGAGGGAGCATGCGCTTGACCTTACGCACAACGTCACTGTCTGCCGAATAGGCGTCGAAAAATGTCGACAATTTCAAATCCCGCATGATCTGGCCGGACCACGCCCCCTGCTTGACTCCTTCGCTCATGGCGATATCATGGGCCCGCACCGTGCCGTGGGTCATTCCAAATATGTTCCGCGGGTCGCTGGATTCTTCGTATA
The DNA here is from genome assembly GCA_030582795.1 of Metschnikowia chrysomelidarum. Lineage (NCBI taxonomy): Eukaryota > Fungi > Ascomycota > Pichiomycetes > Serinales > Metschnikowiaceae > Metschnikowia > Metschnikowia chrysomelidarum. The sequence continues at coordinate 57,019 of JAJMGZ010000065.1, forward strand.
GTTCGTACTCTTCGTCCGAATTAATTGGGCCGTATTCATCTTCCAGATCCAGATCAGGACTCAGATATAATGGCGGATCGGCGTATTTATACGACCAGAACACAGGGGCTCCGGTAAAAGTGGTGATGTGGCCATATGATTCGCCAAGTCTGCATTCGGTGAATTCTGCTCCTGAAAAGCAGCAAATTCCATAGCGGCTGCAGTAGGAATCGTACGCAAAACCGTCGAATTTCGTGCCTTTGAGATACCGTACTATATCCAACGCTGCGTTCCAGTGCTCGCGATATGGAGTCTGCACAAATCTAATAAGATCATTCACAGCATACAAGATATCATAACGAACAGTGATGGATGCATACAAGAGCTTGGCCACAAGGGAGCGGTATGCTGAAATGTCGTAATAGGGGTCCGTTTTAAAAACTCTCAAGTTGTGCTTGCTGTGAGGAACTTTAAGGGGATAACAATCTTCCATGGCATAGTCTCGAAGAAGCGAGTCTATGTAGTCGCTAAGATGTAGTTTGGTGTTGGTTTCGTTGCACTCTACATTTATACCGCGTACTTTCTTCGGCGACCCGAGATCCCTCATATGGAATCTTGACACAAGCTTGTTTTTTACGAGTTTGATCTGCTCGGGATCTTTGGCCGCAATCAAAAAATCTTCCTCGGAAACGGTGATCATCACAGTATCATGGCCAGTGCGTTTATGATAGATGCACATGCCGTGGCCCGCAGGAACGAAGCCAAGCGTTTTAAGAGTACGTGAGATCTGCCTATCACGGCCGTACGGAGCTCGAGCAAAGCCCTCGATAACTTTGTTGAGTTTCAAAACACTATCGTCTACTTTTTTTCCACCCATGAGAAAACCCGGTGGAGGCTTGACAAATAATGCATCGTTGAGCTTGAGGTTGAAGTATGCGGCATTAAATTTCATGTGGCCCATCGAAAAGCGGTTTTTCGTGGCCAAGGCCAAGAATAATCTAAGAGCATCAAAACGTGGAACCGGTAGCGAGGTGATTTCGTATACAGCGCCATTGATTTCGCGAGGAGTCTTCACCACCATTTTCGCCCGAAAAACACCATCATCCTCGATACTAAATCCCCACGTAGAATCCAACACATTCATTTGAGACGTGCGCGGAACAACATCATAAGTGTCATTATCACGAAGAGCTGCCAATTCGGCATTACACGCCAGCCGCCACAAATGCCATTCGGCCGACCGCTTGGCTTCATCATATGATCGAGGAACATGCACGTCCAACTTCCGCAGCTGGCCCACTTTTTCGCAAATAGCATCAGTCAACACATGTACGATTCTTGGTTCGATTCCTTCGGCAATTACGGGCCGTACACTGCCATAACTACCGGGCAAAATCGGGACTCGAGCCTCCTCTATCGGACTGGGCCCCAATGGATCCCCGTAATTTGCACGGTCTATCGGCTCGAACTTCATCGATATTTCAACATAGTCATCGAAGACTTGCCGCTGGATGTGAGAAATATCGACGTTCATTTTTGGGCGGACGGTTCGATTTGAATCGCACTGCCGCCGGTGAATTCTATGACCCCAGAAAATCCTGCATATACGCAGCTGGCGAGCACTTGAAACAGTCGGAAATTCCGCTATGACTGGAATTCATGTTCAAGCTATAAATTGATGCTTTACTGATTAAAAAATCTGGTATAAGTTATTTTACATTTTATTATGGAGCTCCAAGATATTATAATACAAGAAAACACACTGACTTTCTTGACTTTCATGTGTGCTTGAACCTGGCGTGTCTTCCCGAGACCCGGTTCATTTTAAGCATAAGCCTCTATGAAATTCTCGATGATGGTTGCATCCTCGTAAATCCATGATCCTTCGACATTGTACGTTTTCGCGTTCGTGCACATCAACCTCACTTGGTCCAAGAACTCGTTGAAGGTCTCATATTTTTCCGATTTGAGATGCTTGCGGATCTGGTTGAGCGACGTGGGTTTCTTGATGATCTGGTAGTAGTCAGCATACAATCTTTTCGATGGCAACTTCAAGAAGACATCGGCGAGATTGTGGCCGTCTGCCTCGGATTGGAGCTCGGTAATGCCATCTAGCACTTCCAAACCTTTCTCGATTATTGGATCAACCCGGTCTTCTTCGCCGTTAAAGTCATCCTCCTCATCTTTCAATGACTTTCCACGCTTGCGCGGCTGCTCATCTTCAGACTCGTCATCTTCAGGTTCTCCTCTTCTCTTCCTTCTCGCTCTCTTTTCTTCTTTCCGACGAATCGCGTCTTCAACTGTGTCATCATCGTCATCCATAGCCATGAGCCACTGCTCCTCCGTCAATCCATCATCATACTTCACCACTTTCTTTTCTCTCATTTTGCTCAACTCCTTGGTGTCTTTCTCGAAATGATGAGAAATATCCTCAGTGAATATCTCCGGCAATTCCTCCTTAGTGATCAACCTATTTTGGTAGCCTCCCTGTCTCAATTGGATCTTTTCTTCCGCAATTCTTCTGGTGTCCATCTCTGTGAAGAATTGTTTCTCCTCCTCAGACCGCGCCAAGATGTCGTTCAATTCATCGTCATCTAGAGAGTCGTTTTCCTCATTGTCTCTGTCTCCCTGTTCGGCATCCAATAACTTCCGCAAGAACTCTTCTTGCTCTTGAGCGGTGGACTTGTTGTCGAATTTACCAGCCTGAATGACCTTTCCATCGATATCAAGTTTTTGATGAGCTCTCTCCAAAACGACCTCCTCCACGGAGTCATTGGTGATCAATCTCAAGATTCTGACCTCATTCTTCTGACCAATTCTATGTGCTCTGTCTTGAGCCTGCAAGTCTTGATGTGGATTCCAATCAGTATCAAAGATAATGACCGTGTCCGCACTTTGCAAGTTCAATCCTAATCCACCAGCTCTGGTGGAAAGCAAAAAGCAGAAATACTCC
>JAJMGZ010000066.1:0-14161 GCA_030582795.1 Metschnikowia chrysomelidarum
GATGCAAAGCAGGTTGCAGTAATCGAAAAGGCCACCCCGGGATTCTCGCCAAATCCGTTTCCAGTTCTTACAATTTATTGGACAGGTGTTCTCATGTCCCTGCACGAACAAGCTTCAGAGATATCTACCACGATCCACAAACAATGGGGCGATATGTTTGTTCTCGCCTGCGCCTTCCGTGTGGTAACGTACTTGTTCTTTCTTCTTAAGCCAGCTGAAGAAAAGAACTTGACGAGCCCGGCACATCCCATCACTGAGTTGCTCGTCTCCTTCGGGTTGCTTTGCGGTGGTGCAATTTTCATGGAGTCGTGCGATCCTGTAGTACATCTGTTGGAATACTATGGGCTTACACTGATGTTCACGTTGAACATTTGTTTGGGCCTTGTCGCCCTTCTTATGGCATGGGTGATGGCAGTATTCTCCATAAAGGATACACTCGCCTCCCGTATGTCTTCACGCAAAACCTCTGCTTAATATCAAAAAGTTTAATTTGTCAAGCTGCACCTGGTGTTCCTAATCCTTAATTTAGCCGTATGTAGCTCTATCTATTGTTCACAACATCGTTAATAATCTCAATTTCCTCGGGTCCCGTACTGCAACAACCACCAATAATTCGAACATTAGGAATCGAGAGCCAATTGGTGACCGCGCCTCTCCAGCCGCTAGTGTCTGAGTTGAATCCGTATTTGCTGGGATCCGACATATCATTATTAAATCCCAAATTAGGGTATACCACGAGATTAAATAATTCTGCATCGCGCTCCTTGCACGCGTTATTGATGGTCTCCACAATGGCAGAAACTAGTTCGTACGCGACGCAATTACAGCCTGTGCCGACAAAATTTTCCTTCACAAATCCAACATTCTCAGAGATGAGAACGTCGATAACCTCATTCAATGGAGTTCCGTCGACAAGAGTCTTTTCGTCTTTGCAGCTGAAATCTAAGTAGAATTCCTTACTATATGAAGCAGAGAAGAGCCGTTTCACAAGCTGTAGGATCCCCTTCACCTCATCGAGATTTGGGATTGTTTCAAAAGCAATAACGTCAACTTCTGGGTTTTCAACGTAAAACTTAACCATGCTCTCGTGGTATTCGGCCAACTCTTCTGGCGTTTTGCCACCATAGTCTCCACTATACTCGGCCCCATTTGCCAAATATGCACCATAAGGTCCGATAAAACCGGCGACATATATTTTTTCTTGTCTAGGCGACGATTTTATAGCATCCATGGCGCAGTCGACCGATTTCTGCCACACTCCATGTACCTCCTCCAAGGACATATTTGCGTGTTTTTGCAATGTAAGCTGAGATGCCTGGTACGATGAGGTGATAAGCATGTCGCAACCAGCATCGACATAGCTTTTATGAACCTGTGTAATTAAAGAAGGGTCGTCCAAAAGAAGCCTGGTGGACCAAAGAGGTGATCCTTTTACGGACAGAGGATGATCCAAGGGAAGAAGATTCTCAAGCTGAATCCCCATGGACCCATCTTGAACTAACACCTTTTGGGAGAGAATTTCCTTCAACGTCATCGCGAACAAAAAATAAATATGAGTGGAAGAAGACAAAAAAGGTAGATAGAAGAATCGGGGCTTTTTGTCCCCAATTCAAGAATTTTCAACGCGAGAAAGAATCCCGCCACAGTAAGCCGCGATCACAGCGAAACCGGAGCTTTTTAGGTTAACAAAAGTACAGTACACTAATGCGCGATTACGTAAACACCGGCAAAAACACAATTCTAAAATAGGTTTTACGAGGTACGGCATTGAGATGCAGATCTGCCCAATCTTCAAAAAATATACTTTGTTATAATTTTTCCGTAAAATTCCCGTAATTCTCGAACTGGTTCTAGATGATGGGGTGAAATTTCCACTGGCGACGGCGCGCGCAAGCGCTCGGGTCAGGTGACTTTTGCCAATACTGTACAGCCTCGAACGCAGCCGAGCCGCATGATTACCGCAAAAACGACTGGGACATAATTTTCGTACTATTCACATATGCATTGATAGATTATTTTCCATCTCACATTTTTCACATTTTTCGATTGAAAAAACCCAAGCTCATTTTATGGAGTTTGTTGCGGGTTTAAAAAGAAGAAAACAAATGTGAAATTTTGCGATCGCAGATTCCCAATGCATCTGCTCGTGAGCTTTCGAACCACTGCGAATTAGATGAAGCTTCTTAAAGCGAGTGCTGATTTGCTAGAAAGCTTTAATCATATTCTGCAATCATCCTCAGCAAGGAACCCCAATTTTATAGACTTTTTCAAAATATTCTTGATAGAATTGACTTTTTTATTGTTTTAAAAATGTTTACACTTCTTGAGGGTCTCCATTGCGTACTCACAAAATTTCAAACTACTCATTTAACAAATTTTCGATAATCACACAAGTATGATACCTTTTTTGTTGATTTGGAGTAACGGCGAGATAGAAAATGATAATTCAAACAATCTCAAAACCCAAACGATGTGAATTATGAGATCAAGTTTACCATTCGTTCTCTTTGAATTGAGGCTGCTGACCCGATGACTTCACCAAATAAAAAAAAAGAACAAAGAATAAAAACTGACTCATCATCTATTCAAATCAAAATCTTAATACTAATTCATTATATGTAGAATTGCTCGGGCATCGGATGGTGGCTCTTTGATTATCGGAAATGGAAAAGTTTTGGTAGAACGCACCTGCATATGCCGCGTCAACGAGATTCAAGACTCAAGGCTCGAGATCGCGTAAATCTTTTCATTTCACTCAAAACACTCAACTATGGAAAGTTCAGCGAAAAGGTCAAGAGAAGAGTATGAGCAAGAGAATCCAAATGAGCATGAGGATTTCTCAAAGAGAGCTCATAATGACCCTACTAACGAATTGATTGCAAATATCTGTAAGGACATAAGAAGAATCGGCGAGAACTCGAATTTGACCAACCAAGTCGATGACATTTCGTACATTTCCAATCCGATTGTTGCCGAATTCGAGAAGATCGATAAGTTGAGAGATGCGGTCTTATCTACTTTTCATGCTGTTGTGCGCGAGCAACCGCATAAGATTCCAAACATTTGCGTATTGATTCTCATCTGTAACGCCAAAAACTTCTTGGTTGCGAAATATGTCATTGAATACTTTCATGCAAAAGCGCAGGAGCAATTGGAAACTTTGAGAATTGTAGATGAAGACATGGCGGACGCCGAGCTGAAAGAAACTGGCCGAGAATCCACTGATTTTGAGGATATCGAAAGGGCCGGCATCTTCAATGACTTGAAGTCAATTTTCAAATTTTTGGCCACCTTGGCCCCCATCATCGAAGCCAATTCCGTCACAAACATTTTCAAGCAATTCATGAGCACGGCCATCGAACTCCAGAACTCTTCATCGGCCCGGAATGGCTTGGCAGAGGAGATTTTCTACAACGTGCTCATGGCCACGCCATATTTCTTTGCACTTGACTATTCTCCGAATGCGATAGAAAGTGCCAACGAAATCCTTGAAGCTGCCAAAGATTTCTGTATCGTCGAAAGCGATGTTGAAAGAACGGTTTCCATCTTGGAACCGTTTGACTCCAAAAACTCCAACTTTACCGAGGAATTGCCGTACAAGCCGCAGAAAATCGTGAATTTGATTTTGCCTGCGCTCGTATCATTGCAAGGTCCCACGAAAGATTGGCATTCCTTAGAGTCATCCGTCTTCGTGGACTTCAAGATTCTCATGAAGCCAATAATCTCGAGCGCTCTCCAAAACAACGCCATTTCTTCTGAGGTCGTCAGACACTCGTTGCCTCAACTTTCAATTCCCCCCATCAATGACTTGAAGCGTTACAAGCCGAATGGATTGATCGACAACTTGTGGTTTGAGCATCCTCGCTTGCTTTTTCAGGTGTATAACACCACCTCTTCATTTGAAACTGTACCTCCTATTGAGTCATACGTGGGAATCCTTTTTAAGGACATTGCCTTTGACATATTGACGAATTTGTCGTTCAATCAAAAAGAAGCTTCCATCCAATTATCGATTTTGGACTTGTTCTGCTCGAGAGACTTATTTAGCCCTCCAGGATCCACTATCGATCAATTATCATTAATTGCAAAAGATAATGAGTCAGGCACAAATACGCCTCCTTTATCAACGTGGAAAGTCGAGGACGTAGCAGTGGAGAGTATTTTAACCATGATTTTCCAGCTTCCGAAATCCTTATATAATGAGATCTACTACTATACCGTGCTCATTTCTTGTTGCCGAGAAAGTCCTGAATCCATCGCACCTGTATTTGGAAGGGCAATTCGATTCTTCTACAAAAACTTGGAAACTTTCGATTATGAGTGCAAAATTCGTTTCATGGACTGGATGACCACGCAAATATCGAATTTTGACTTCAGCTGGAAATGGGATGAGTGGGTTGCAGACTCTATCAAATATTCAAATTCGACGTATCATCCAAAGAAAAATTTCATCAAAAATTTGATTGCCAAAGAAATCAGATTATCCAACAAGTCAAGGATCAGAGACAGTTTTGTGGCTTTATCGCGCGGAGATGATGGTGAAAGCAGAGTTGTTGCCTTGGACGAATTTTATAAGTATTTGGACATCTCTTTATTCCCAGATTCCATCAACTACATGATTGATTACGACTATCAATTATACGGGGGCGATGATGAGGATTTGAAAAGTATCATTGTCACAAGCATCACAAACAGAATCGAGGCCCTTAAACAAAATCACATGGTTTCTGCCCAGGAAGAACTCATTTATGAATTTTCCAATCCACAAATGCCTCTCAATGAAGCGGCCAACAAACTTTACGACTTCATCATCGCCAACTGGCGTACCAATGAACAATTCAACGATATGGTCAACGAGACAACCGAGGCTATCAAATCATCCATTGTGAATGTTGATACAGAAAAGATCTTTATCAATCTCTTATTCCAGACGTACGCCTACATCGGGTCGAGATCGATATACTCTGTGGTCAGTATAATCAACAGGGACGTTGCAAAATTGAAGTTCATCAGCGGTATGAAGATTACCGAAGAGGACTATAGAGTCAGCGGAAATGATTTCATCTTCCCTGATTTGGATTTGAGCCAGGCTCAGATTGACTCGAGACAAGGTTGGATCGTTGATTCTATCTTGAGAATTTGGTTACATCAACCGCAAGTCGCATTCTTGATCTTGGAATATCTTGTGGAATTCAAGATCTTGAACCCCAAGATGCTCTTGAATAAAGCGCTTAGTGCTGACCACAACCTCATCATCAACAATGTTTCATGTATGGAATCGATGAATAGAGTCTTAAGTGCCAGTGCCAAGGGCGACGAGTTCAAGGACGTAATTCTTTTGTTGTTCGGCCTTATTACGGACAATCTCAACTCTACCTTGAAGAAGTTGGCTCTTGAAGATCCAATCACCCAATCGGTGCCGATCAAAAAGACGTTTTCGGAAGAAGATGAGAAAAATTTGGATCTTATGAAGGAAATCGATTTGCAGTGGCTCTTTTACGAATACAGAGGGTTGTTGAAGACTTACATCAGAAAGTTCTCGGCGCAGTACGCGAATTTTGCAGATGATATCAAGCAGTGTTTCGAACGTATCGAAAACGAGCCAGTGAAAGCAGACGTTTACAGGTGGTTGAAGGAATTGGAGTACTAAACATAGAAGTTTAATTTGAGCGCGGGGCGTGTGATTGCGTCGAGATGTATTGTTATGAAAAAGCCCATTAAAAATGTGATGATGTATTTATACTGCATCCAAAAATAAAATCAAAAATATTTTGTACCCCATTTCCTAATTAAATTTCAAAAAGATTTATGTGCTGAAAGTGTAATCTCACTTTTTAGCCGTGCAGGCATAGAGCAACGACCCCGTTTTTCCTGCACGCCACCAAAATAAAGGCTTAAATGATCCGAGAGTCGGTTGCTCGGACAAATCAACCTTGAAGGACAATGTCTGAGTCGGAATATGCAGTGGAATTAACGGATCTCACTTATGTATTTTCCAATAAAAGACGAGGTTTAGAGAATATCAATCTTCAAATTCCGTGGGGTAAGACCAATTTGTTGGTGGGTCCAAATGGAGCAGGTAAATCTACCTTACTCAAGATTTTGGCCGGGAAGACTTTGGTAAAGCAAGGCAAGCTCAGGCTAGGCGGCTTTGACCCATTTGAATTTTCAATCAATAGAAATAACCACGAGAACGCTGACATCAATAATTATATTTCCTATTTGGGCACGGAGTGGGCCAACAATGAAGTGGTGAAAAGAGATATTCCGGTAAAATTACTCATTTCGTCAATTGGAGGTGAAATTTATCGCGAAAGAAGAGATGAGCTCATTCTGATCCTTGATTTGGATCCTGATTGGTCAATGGCATATATTTCCGATGGTGAGCGCAGGAGAGTCCAATTGGTAATGGGCCTTTTGAAACCGTGGAAGTTGCTTTTGTTGGATGAAGTCACAGTGGACCTCGACGTGATTGTGAGACAGAATCTCTTGAATTTTTTGAAAAGAGAGTGCCGCGAAAGGAATTGTTGTGTGATATATGCCACTCATATTTTCGACGGTTTGGGGAAAAATTGGTGCGATAGAGTGATTCATCTCAACGAAGGAAGGAAGACCGATGATGTAGATATCTCTCTTATCGACTTTGTTGCTGGAGGAGATGATGTGAAGGTCCACAAAACAGCGGGTGATGAAATTGCAAAAATTGACGTTGCGCTCGCAGAGTCTCTCCATCCCCTCGTATTGCATTGGCTAAAAGACGATCTAGCTTTAAGAGGAACTCGCGAAGAAGAACGTGACAGAATCGCCAATAGGATGAATGACTGGAATACTGCCAAGGATGGCCACTATTTCAACAAGGACGCCAGAATCGAAGATTACTTTAAGGCAACAAGAAGCAAGCAAGAATAGCCAAAAAAGCAATCTTAGAGTAGTGGTGAAATGCGGGTATGATGATCAAAAAAAAAAAAAAAACACAGCTTAGTGCTTGTTGGAGGCGGGGGTTTCCTCTCCTATAATGTGTAATTTAGCAAATAATCCACAGGCTATTCTAGTCATTAACGAAACCGTTTGTAAGTACTAGTTTGCTGCGCTGAATGTGAATTAAAGCCCAAGAAAATGGCCAGGAGATTAGGCATCGGCAAATTCCCTTTCTAGTTGAAGAAAAGAGGACAATTCTTTTTCTTCCTTCCATCGCTTTTCGAGTGTCCAGATCTGATATTTAGAATTCAAGAGGTTTTCTTCACATGCCACGTCCAGGTTTGAGAAGGAATTCAAGACAGAAGACTTTGGAACATTTAGTTTCCCAATGCTTATTTTCTTGTTTTGAGTCTTCGACGGGGCCAAAGGGGTAGTCGGCGCTCGCTTTTCAGACTTTCTGGGTGTACTGGGACGGGTATTATTATACGTGTCCATACTTAAGTTAGTTTTGATTTTGTGATCACTTTTAGTTTAAATGATGTTATCAATTTTGATTTTGCTGATGCTTCAATTTCGATTCCGATGGGGCTTTCAGGCTTGGTATTGTTGTTGCCGGGTTACTGTTCGCACATGTAAACACACAAACTAAGCGCGTTTCTGTTGAATAAAGGAAAGCATCGTGGAACGTGCATAGAGCGAAGGCGTAGAGATGATCTGGGAATCGAAGAAATCCCTGAGGCGGTAATTTTTTTGTTCTCGGACGACATAATCCGGCCCTTTTTTCAAAATACCCGAAATTTAGAGTAACGCTATATTTAATCTAGTGTTAATCACTTAAATGTATTATAACATCGTATCTGACATACTTGAGTTCCTCAAACCTGTTTCGCGTTTAGGAGCGGCGATTTTTCTTACCATTCCCTAGGGCACAATATGTGCAAGCTCAAGGTCACGTGGGCTTCTAGATCAAACCAAGAAAATAGTGTCCTTAAACGACAAAAAAATGTTACTTTTTTTTCTTTTTTTGAGAAGGTTTTATGCGAGTTCGCGATTATATTCAAAGTGTAAAACATCACTTTCAGGAAGGAAAGTTATATATTAAATAATTGTTCTCTTACGTATCGCGATGGGTTACCCGGCCGTTGAGCTGGAATATGAATAATTGAGCGAACGCGTCTGAATCAAACCCTAGCAGATACAAAAGCGTCGGAATTCAATTCCCCTGTAAGAAATTACTGGACTCCAAATAGTACCCCACTATACATATTTCCAATAAGGCCATATTCGCAATGCGAGAAATGTGATTCGTGAGATGAATGCGGGGAATAAAGGCACGTGACAGACAAGTATGCGGCACGCAGCTGGGCCACGCGGCCCTGAGAATTTTTTTGCGTCTCGCGTCTAAATCCTATCCCTAAGTATTATTCACAATGTCTAACAACGAGAGAACCTTTATTGCTATTAAGCCAGATGGCGTCCAGAGAGGATTGATTGCCTCGATTCTTTCCAGATTCGAAAACAGAGGTTTCAAGTTGGTGGGAATCAAGTTGTGCCAGCCTACCGAGTCCTTGTTGAGAAACCACTACGACGACTTGCAGGAGAAGCCATTCTTCCCATCCTTGTTGTCCTACATGTTGTCGGGTCCAGTTTTGGCCACCGTCTGGGAGGGTAAGGATGTCGTCAAGCAGGGTAGAGCCATCTTGGGTGCCACCAACCCATTGCAATCTGCCCCAGGTACCATCAGAGGTGACTTTGCCATTGACATGGGTAGAAACGTTTGCCACGGTTCTGACTCCGTCGAGTCTGCCAACAAGGAGATCAACTTGTGGTTCAAAAAGGAGGAGTTGGTTGAGTACAAGCCATCCATGTTCGGTTGGATCTACGAGTAAACATTGGGTTCGACGCTAGATTGGACTTCGCCATCACTACATAGAGTTTTACGTATACTTGAATAGAGATTGCTTAGTGATTACCATCTTTATGTATATTTAGATTACTTTGAGACCGATAATTGCATTTGCTTATTACGGTGCATAATTCAAAGACTCATGTTCAAGCAGAGGAGTCGCACGACGTCGAGTTATATTGACCTGCAATATATAGTATCTTTCAAAAAAAAAAAAACAGTTCTCCGAGATCTTTTTCTCTATTCATTACTTTGATAGCTCTCAGCTGAACGCAACATTCTTAGTCCATGGTACACGTATATTTGGACCAATGCTCCTACTAACTAAATCAAGCGAATCAAAATCCCAATGGAAATCCGATCAAGACGAAATCGGTGGCGTTTTTTTTTTTTTAATTTGGCCTTATTTGCGCTCAAGTTGAAACAGCCTGAGGTGGTTTAAAAAACTCGGCCAAATTAGAGCACCATTTTCATCACACTTCATGGCCACTCTCCGAGGTTGAAGGTCGCAATTTTTTTGCCGCATTCGAATCGTTACGTATGTGAGTCAAGTTGACCTCGATAAGAGGGAAATCGAATAACCGTTTGGCAAAATCAAAAGTTAATGAAAGAAGTGTAAGCGTCGTCTTCTCTCCTGCTAGAGTTTCTTATGACTGAGTAAACCCAATCTACAATGTTCCTCTCATGTCTTATCCCTAATAAGAACAGCTTACACCCAACATTTGTGATTTCTAAATCTTAATTATTTGTTTCAAGAAGATCACAGCGCTAGGCGCTAAACGAATTTTGTCCAACAATAGTTGTCTGTAAAATCATTTCATCATTCCACTCGAGTACTGTATATTGCGGTATTTGTATGAATATTAGCAAGGTAAAGAATTGACTTAAATCAGGCTCATTTATCATTTGTAATTTCGTTTTTTGGAAAAATTAGTCAATTACCTTCCCAAAAACGAAACTAACAGGCGAAAAACTGGAGGGGCAGATTCGGACATCCTGCTCACCTTCTCAATACAGAGTGGAGAGGTGAAACTGCAGCCAATAAAGCAAAGACATTTCGAAAAGTAAAAAAAAAAAATTAATCATGATATTCCGTGCAGCAGAATTAGTATCATTTATGAGATTGCACAAAAAATTTTAATCAAGACTACTCATCCATGTCTCAACCTCTGGTCAACAGCCTTCACAGAAGCGCTTTGACGTGATACGCGACAAATCAGTAAACATAAACACTGACCACCAGTCCAAGCCACCCACTAATAAAAAAAAAAGAGGTAATGCCATCGGAGGAGGAGCGATTCAATGCTGCTCAAAATGACAACATGCTTGATGACGACGACAATGATAACTCGGATATGGATATAGACGACGATAACAGTCGAGCGGAAAATTCGCACAACGAGGACGAGGAATTGGAAAACAATCATGCAGGCTTTGAAACAGGGGAGGAAGACGAGGAGGACGAAGAAGAAGGGGATGAAGAAGATGATGTAGAAGATGTAGAAGAAGAAGATGATGACAATGGTGAAGAGGAGGCCAGCGACGGAGATGACGAGAACGAAGAAGATGGTGAAGAGAGAGATATGCAAGATAAAATACCAGGGCAAAGTGCTGAAAAAGAAAATGATTTTCAAGAAGAGAAAATCTCGTTTGACTCTGAAGACAATTCTGACTCAAGGGATCCATCTCTAAGTAAAACCGAGAAACAACCGAGAAATAAGTTCTCAGGCTATGAAGATCGCCTTGGAATTCGGGCCAAGGCCCGAGAAGCAGCCCAGAAAGCCTCTCAATTTGATATTGTACCGATCGTAGCAGTGCCTTATGCGCAGCAATGTCATGTCATTGCAATGTCAGAGGGTCCTAAATGGCTCCTCACTGGGGGAGAGGACGGGTTCATCAGAAAATACGATTTTGCCGCCTCAATTGAAGGCAAGGCGCCGCTTACCGTGGCTCAGAAACACAATCTCATGGATAACATCAATAAAGCCGGGGTGATTGGCTCTTATTGGGAGAATGAGCAGCCGATGACAAAGAGTCAAATAATGAACGACAATTCGAAATTCAGAGACTCGGACTTCACCACAGGCTTTGCTTCATACGAACCAGTTGTCAATCCTGTATACTCTCTAGACGTGGAACGAAACGGACTATGGTGTTTGTCTGGATTGCTTTCGGGCGGGATTTCGTTGTACACTATGATTTACAATGAGGGCGGCATCCACCACTACTTCCGTCATGACCACAGAAGAAATAACGAGCCCACATTGGATTCCGGACACCTGGATGCCGTCTCTGTACTTCGACTCAATCAAACTCAAGACTCGGTGTTGTCTGGCCTGTGGGATAAGACTATTCGTGAATGGGATCTAAATACCGGAAAGACCAAATCCCTATACAAAGATAGCACTGGCCAAATTTCAAGTCTACATTTCAGGCCCGGGGGACTTACTGACTTGATGCTTGACGGAGGTAATAGCGATGTAGATTCCCTTTTTGGTAGTGACGAAGAAGAAGAAAATGGGGACTCCACAGCACGAAGCACGAAACCAGAATCATCAAAGAACAAGATACTCACAGATGATTCGATCTTTATGAGCTCAAGTATAGATGGTACAGTCAATATTTGGGATGCTAGGGTATCCGGAAAATCAGCCGTTCTCAAGTTTGGCGTGCCCGATGGCACACCTCCGTGGTGCATGACGGCAAAATGGTCAAACGATGGTGACAAAATATACGTCGGACGTCGAAATAGCACTGTCGAGGAGTTTTCGCTACGGATGCCCCATGAGAGAAAAAGAGGCGGCGTGCTGTCGCCGAACATTGCCAAACGACTTGTGTTTCCTAAAATCTCGGGGCCAGTCAGTGCTATATCGGTCATGCCAAATAACAATTTCTTGTTTTGTGGATCGACCGATAATATTCGTCTTTACAATTTGGGCCTTTACGACGATTTTACGCAAGAAACAGCCACCGCCAAAAAGAGGGCTACGCCTTTCCATGTGATACCGGGTCATCATGGAGGTGTTCTCAGCAATTTGACAGTCGATGATACAGGCAGATTTTTAATCAGTGCGAGTGGCAACAGAGGTTGGGGCCACGCTGCATACGCTGATGTTGTATTGATCTACTCGATTGATACCGAGACTCCACAACAATAAGAGGCCCAAGTCTTGGAGTGTACACTAGACATGATAAAATAAAGCCAATAGACGTGTTTGATAGAACTAGGGGTATTCTTCAAGCGCCGCCGGATAATAATATCATAAAGTTCTATTTGAAAATGCCGAAATTGTATACCGAGCACCTAAGAGATCCCAATCCGATTTGCGTAATTCCTGTTATGTTTTCCACGAGACCTTGTGCTTTGATTTCCTTCAATGCTGAACTGATTTTGTTTGCTAGCTCGAACAATAAAACTTTCCCATAGGAAAAAAGCTGCCTGAATACCAACTTGAGCGAAGTCTTCGAATCGGCGGGGAAAATTGTGCCAAGGTCTGTCTCCTTCATTAGAAAGTGGAGCAAGAACCCCACAAATCCAATTGTCAAGCTAATTTTGTAAATGTATCGAGTGAGTCCTTTATTTGACCCGTTTTCGCCCCCAGAACAATCGCTCTCGAATGATGTAATTTTTCTCAAAAAGTTTGATGAATTGCCTAAAAGCGTGTGATTGATACTGGAGGTGGCAGATCTCACGCTCATCAACGAGGACACAAGACTCAGTTTGGAACTCGTCTTTTCATCATACGAAGAATTGATGGATGCGGAAAGAGAATCAATTTGATCGTAAACAGATCGTAGAATCTCCGCTTCGTATATGCTTTCCTTTTCTTGTTGTAGCTCTTGCTCCTTTATGAGATCTGTCAAATTGTCTGGGCTAAGTGTCTTAAAGCCACTATCCACGGAACACAAATTGGATGTAGTTAGTATAACGGAAGAGAAGTTAAATCGCTCAAACCAAACTCCAAAGGTTTGCTCTGCATTCGGTAGTTCGGAAATAGGTTGAGATTGAATGAGATTTTCTGCAAGAGCTAGAATTCTGGTCAAGTCAACATCAGATAAATCTGAAAGCAAGTTTACTGGTAATAAGAGGGAATGTGCAAGATCTAGGTCCACACAATCTAGCAGTTGTGATGATTCATGTCCGAGTGCCCCAAATATTTCTGATCTGAAATAGGTCAAGATGGAAACGTAAATGTAGGCATTGACAGTGACTGAACCGTATCGTAGAATGAAGTCCCACACCCGAACAAGCTGGTGTAGATTCGTTAGGTCATGACTAAATAGCGTGAGGATCGACAGTAATGCAGGAAGAAATTTATAGTCGAAATAAGCACCACCCGTAGAAATGTAGATGTTGTTTAATTGTCGTATTAGCTCGAAGATTTCCGGGTCGACGGTCTCCGCTATTAGAGAGATGCACTTCAAATGATTGATGGTGAGGGAAATGTCCGTAATCATATAATCACGCAAATGATTCAAGGTTAACTTTTCAAGGATCTGAAATGCGATCTCGCCCGATGCATCCCCTGCTTCATTGCACACCAAAAGAACAACACTGGCGACATCGTGATATCCCTGATAATAATTGAGACATGGATATTTTCTGAGCACACGGACTATGAGACAAAACAACTGCTTTCTTAAAGCTTCAATTTCATCTGATGAGAGAATTGTTGCGTACGAGGACTGATCCAGACTGAATGAATTGTAGTGAGATGTCACGGTGAACAGTCTTCTGATATCTAGCATTACTTGCGACTCATCTTTGTGAGCAGGCAAGTCATGGACAGCAAAGATATCGTGATCTAGAAAATGGCCCATGCCGACATCGGAACGAGTACCTTCAACAACGTCCTCTTTTGATTGAGTGGCTCTTGAATCAATGACACTTGCATGCATTTCCGCGTTATCAGTCAACAATTCCAAGCCCAAAAGGCGAGCCCATAAGACATAGCGAGGAGTGCGCTCTACGAATTGTTCATCATAGTGATGTATTTCTTGGTTATGATCACTAATCGGGGTGTTCGGTTTCGCAATACCACTCTCCGAACTTTCTCCATTAGTATCTGAGGTGCTTCCAAAAGTTGATGTCGACAGTATACTCGTAGGTAATTCAATTGCAGAAGCAAGAAGCAGATAGTCTAGCAGCGAGCCTGCCATTTTATAGGATGTAAAGCAATTATTGGATAAATTGCTGATTAACAATGTATAGCACTGACCTCAAGTAAAATAGTAGTAGATTCGAGAAAAAGTGTCTAGATAAATGCCTCGCGGCTAATGAGACGTTTCCGAAATTAAATGATCGACTCTCGAGACAGTTGCCGAACAAGAAGAAGA
>JAJMGZ010000066.1:14261-59435 GCA_030582795.1 Metschnikowia chrysomelidarum
GCACTGGCCGCACCCATTTCCTCCCCAGTACTCAATGGGCCCAAATGATTACTATAAGAGGCAAAAAAAACATATACAGAGTCTCTGTACATGGAATTTTGCTTTCAGGAATCGAATTTCATAAAATGTGTAGGTTGCGGACTTTTTTTTTCTCTGACAGGGGCAAATTGGCCTTGAATCAAGAATTATCAATAATATGAAGGTTTTACATTTTTGAGGTTTTTTCAAATAAAGAAAAATTCAATGAATGCTTCATATTCCTTTGAGATCGAGGTGTTCTCATATGTATTACGTTCGCTTTTCTTGAGCAAATTTGGTCTCTCTAGTCAGACTCTCACTACAGTCACGTGCCTGTGGCCCAGGACAAACGGCCTGCCCCCATCTAAATTCTCCCGTAGGGGCTCACCATTATCAGAAACTTGTCACAAGCATTGCCGCTGAAACCCCACTAAGTAACGACCAGGTTATCCACCAAGAGGAGAATGGGGACTCCGTTGAAAGAATACGGCAAGCTAACCCAAGTATTTTAATATTTAAATATGAGAAATTATGTATATTTTCAGTGGGTCGGGGCCGCGCATCCCTGGGGGAGACTCCCTGGGGGGCTTTCGCACTTACAAACGACACATACAATTGAGAAGATTTAAATTACTACAACAACCTTCTTTTTCTTCACGATGAAGCTACCCTCAAAAACTTCATTGTAGATTTGTTCAAAATTTACACTGATTCAGTCCTTTCGTCACAAAATATCACCTGCCAATCTCTCACCTCAAGCAGGCGTAAGCCTAACTCGTAATCCAATGTACAATTACGATCCCTTCGCTAGGTAACAATCCCAAGGTTTCTCTAATCAAATTTCTTGTCCCTTTTGAGAAGCAAAAATCTCCTTCACGTGCGCAGCAACGAAATAGATAAAAAAACATTCATATTTCGAAGAATTCCTTGAAAATTGTCGATGCAGGCTCTCGAGAGCGACTGACAAAATTAATAAAATCTCGCGCGGGGTTGGTGCTCGCTCTGGGGAAGAAAGCGCCTTTCAAATTCTTACCTCTCAGTACCCCCAAGAAAAACCTAAATTTTGAAACGGGAAACAGTCGAAAAATCATTATGCCAGCTTCAACACTGTCACAAACTATATCTCTCGAAATCGATGGCGTGTGCACCCACTTTCACTACATTTGGTTAAGAGATCATTGTCGGTGTTCCTTATGCTTTTACGATATCACCAAACAAAGATTGCTCAACTCTGCAACAATTGACGAGGATATCCATCCACTTGAGAGCGATTTTGACGGCCATACCTTGAAAATCACGTGGAGTAAACATGACCATAAGTCCGAGTATTCTGTCGATTGGCTTCGTCTCCATGCATACAATCCACCACTTGTATCCAATGATCTCAAAGTAAAAGGCGAAAAAGAAACATTGGCTCGTAAATTCTGGACCACTGAATCCATCAAAAATAATATGCCCCGTGTAGATTTCAATACAGTCATGGATTCAAATGAGGCTGCCGATGGCGAGGAAGCAATTAGAGATTGGTGCTTGAAGCTCTGGAAGTACGGATTCACCCTCATCGACAATGTACCTGTGACGCCAGAAGATACCGAAAAACTTTGTGAAAAACTCATGTTCATCCGGCCCACTCATTATGGAGGCTTTTGGGACTTCACGTCTGATTTGGGCAAGAAGGATACGGCATATACAAATTTTGATATCTCCTCTCACACGGATGGCACGTACTGGTCCGACACTCCCGGATTACAACTTTTTCATCTTTTGTATCATGATGGTGAAGGCGGAACCACATCTTTAGTAGACGCCTTCCACTGTGCAGAGATATTGAAGCAGACCAACCCAGAGAGCTTTGAAATCTTGACGAAAATACCCGTGCGTGCACATTCGGCCGGCGAAGACAAGGTATGTATCCAACCTGATATTCCACAGCCCGTGTTCAAGCTCGATCTTGACGGAAACTTAATTCAGGTGAGATGGAATCAGAGTGATCGTTCTTGTATGGATATCTGGGAAAATCCCGAAGATGTACCTAAATTTTACAAGGCGATTCGAGAGTGGTATCGTATAATAAGCTCGCCTGAAAACGAAGTTTTTTACCAATTGAGACCAGGCCAATGCTTGATCTTTGACAACTGGAGATGCTTCCATCTGAGAACAGAATTTACCGGCAAGAGGAGACTTTGTGGCGCATACATAAATAGAGATGATTTCGTCAGCAGATTGAAATTGCTCAATCTTGGAAGACAAGCAGTGCTAGACTCGATTTAGATTTATAAAAACTATAGTGAAAAAGATTGCATTGCTATTCTCGGTCCCTATTTAAGTCTGAATGATTAGTGGAAAATAGGAATCTTGTCCCAATCCCACGGATTGTTAAAACGCAATCCTACATCTAATTTCGAGATCGAGTCCAATTCAGCCTGGGTAAGTTCAAAGTCGTTGACCTCCAAGTTCTGTAATAAACGCTCGGTCTTGTTCGATTTTGGAATCACCGCAAGGCCTCTTTGGGTCGCCCATCTCAACAAGACTTGGCCCGCAGATCTACCGTGAGCCTTAGCAATTGAAACAATGTCGTCATTTTCGAACAATGTGACGCACTCCTTGACCTTTGGATGGTCCAACTCCACGAAAGATTGAGGACCAAACGACGAGTATGCGGTGATGGCAATGCCTTTAGACTGCACATACTCGATCAATCTTGGCTGTTGCAAGTAAGGATGATGCTCAATTTGTAATACAGCAGGAGGGATTTCAGCACCCCTAAGCAAGTCCGCGATCAACGAGCCTGAGAAATTCGAGATTCCAATGGATCTGATCTTTCCCTTTTTGACCAACTTCTCCAAAGCTTCCCACGTATCCAATAAAGGCACGTCCTCATACACAAACTTATCACCGTCTCCGCAGTAGAAACCAGGAGGATACTTTTCCTCGAAAGGAACAAACTTAAAAGCAATGGGGAAATGAATCAAAAATAAGTCTAAGTAATCTACTTTCAAATCGCCCAATGTCTTATCCAATGCCTTTTCCACATTATCGGGATGGTGGAAATTGTTCCAAAGTTTGGACACCACGAACAATTCGTCACGTGATGCCAAACCTTCGTCAATTGCTCGATTGATTCCTTCTCCCACTTCCTTCTCATTACCATAATCTTCCGCACCGTCGAACAATCTGTATCCAACTTTAATTGCGTTATAAATGGTATCGGCGCACGTGTTATTGGTGACTTTCCAACACCCGAAACCCACTTGGGGCATTTCATATCCAGAGTTCAATTTGATGGTCGACATTCTGATGGTATTGAAAAAAGAAGTTGGCGAAAATGTCGACTGCGAGATCTATCCTCTATATATAGGTGTGGCCTGTGGCGAGAAATTGCGGGGGACAGGATTGAGCGAGCGGGTGAGAGGGGAAATTAGAATTTGCGCCTGTTCCCAAAGGGGAAACCTTCAGCAGACTTTGAAATTTTACGAACCCAAGAAAAATGTGCCCAACAAATTGATTTATTATCTTTTTTTTATTTGGTTAGCGTTATCGCAAAAAAAAAGCCAACCCTCAAATGAGAGAAACAGCAGGGACAGACTGCTAAGCTATAAGTCATGCGACATGGCCGGGTCCCAAAAAGATCTTCCAAAGAGACTTTGGAACTTTTTTTCCTGAAATCAAAAAACCATGTTTTGGATTTTTTTTCTATCTCCTTGCGATATTTCAAGTTCATAACAAATTACCAGGTTTTTATACTTCTGGCTGTTTTTGGGCCGTATAACCATCGGGGCACAAAAGCGATTCTAGTCGACTTCTGCAATAAACAAAGGCGGCTGCAATAAAAGGAAAACCATATTGCTTTTTGTATTCCGCGAAAGCGCGCAAGAACCAGAAAATATAATCTTCAGTGGATGCTGCAGTAAAAATTCATGGATGGTCATCTTTCTACCAAGAATCGAGGTTATGCAGGCATCGAGTTTTCCACATTCAAACTGCAGTAGCAGCATCAGTAATGTAAAGAACATTATATAGCTGTATGAACCAATGAATATGAATTCGGAGAATAGGCTTTGAACTTTCTCTGAAAATTTTTATTCGTACTTGGTGCCAAAATTTGGGCTTTCAATCGAAACCTAAATTTTTATGGGAGCGCGCACAGTGTTTGTTAAATTCGGTTTGCAATCTTGATCAACTAGTCCGTGGTTTTATGAGATTCAATTTTTTTATTACAAATCAGACATTTCACGGAAAATTTGCGAGAGACTCCCAACTCAATCAGCAAATTCGGCTCAAAATCACCTTCCAGTTCAGGAGGCGATGGGTCGCTACCAATAAACGCAAGGCACCATTTTTGAACCGCGCCGAAATCCAGTTTTGGATTACTCGGAGCTCAATTATTGCCTGTCACGCGTAATGAATATCATGTGAGATTTCCTAAAACATTTACTTCCTCTTTCCATCTCCGGCAAAAACAAAGAACAATGTTAATGTTCATTCATGATCAACACGCATCGTAATATCCAAGAATCAATATAAATTGCAAATGACTTTGAAGCTTGTCGCGTCGGGTTGTGGACGGCACACAGAGCGCGGGGAGACACAATCAAAACAAACAACGCTTCGGCGCGACAAATCCATGTCTTCTTCTCCAATTTCAAAAAAAGCATACAAGGTTCTGCAATTCAAATTGCAATTTTTCGAAAAGACACTTCCACGATGAAACCCGTTCCGCTTCTATTGAAAGTTAAAGAGTCTGCTGAGTCGCAGCAATTCCAGATTGCCTCCAGCACTTCAATCAGGTTCATGGAAGAAACCCATGATTTCACGACAGTTTTTAGCGGAGAAATATCTCAAAACACTCTTGAGTCCTGGAAGAAAATTTTTGGAACTGTTATACTTGTGGGGCAAAGTGTAGTGCACAAGACCTCTTCATTGCAAGAAATTCTCCGCTTCTTCGTCGGTGATGCACAAATCAGTGCATGCATCGTCAACAAAAACAAGAGCTTTCGCGATATCCTTAATCCCTCGGCCTCACGAAGGTATATGAGTCTGGTACCTGTCGATAGCCAATTGAAGCGCGTCGCGCTCGATGAACGCCTCGTGCTAAAACTCGTGCAAGAACCGTCCATCGTTCCACCAGCTGAAACTCAAAAATACAGCCCTGTGTATATGCTCGTGAACGTCTATCACGACAAGAAAGTTTTAACGATCATTGAAACTTTTGATGATGAAAAATTTGGCCTCGCCAACAAACTCATGCTAGGTGGCCGTTCGCACAATTCGATATCGAATTTATCACCGCGAACGGTTTCTTCAGCCCACATTAACCTTCTCATGCACTTAGATCAAGATGCAAAAGTAGACTCCATTGTTTCTTCCTTGCGCATGTACGCGCCGCCCGTCAAAAACGTGTCGCCAGGCCAATTCCATGAACTGGTTACCGCAATATCTTCTAGAGTTCCCAGCTATGCGCGCCCCACATTATCTTCTGGAACTTCTCCAGAAACTTCTCTTGGAAGAATCAGATCCTCGCTTAAAAGGCGGTTGCATGATCCTTCCTCACTTCAGGCTCTCAAAAAACCAAGCCCTGGTCAAAGAATAACACGTATTCGGCCCACAGGAAATAGTACGTCGGTGACGAAAGGACTGCAAGAGTTGAAAATCTTGAGATCCACCGTCAGCACGCTTCAATCTCAATTGCGCGATGAAAAGGCTCTTCACCACAAAGTAATCGAGGACATGCAATCCAACCTTCGCCTGATGAAAAACGGTTCATTGGCGAACCTTCGCGCTGAATTGCAAAGAGCTAGAGACCTATTGAGTGATGTTTCTACTCTGCATTCTCTACAGGCAAAGCTTTCTGAAGAATCCAAAATAGAGCTTTCGGAGTTGCAGCGCAAAACGTCTTCTATGGAAGAAAGACTCTCCGAACTTTCAAGCGCACTTTCGGCTAAGACTGAAGAATTGGCACAAATCAAAGAGTCCTCCGCGGACGAAAAAAGAAAATTGGCTCAGGCCTTTGAAACTGAACTTAGACTGATGACCCAGAGGCTAGCTTCGCTGGAAAAAGAAGTCTCATCTTTGGTGGAGTTGAAGACTACTTTAGAGCACCTGGCCGCTGAGACTATCAAACATTTAGAACTGTTGAACCTGCAGAATGAAACCTTGGAAACCCAGTTGAAATGCGAGCTGAATAAAGTGGAATTGTTGGAGAGAAAGAAAGCAGAAGCCGATAAGATTGTTCACTCGAAAGAGCAGTGCGTGAATGATTTGCAGCAAGAATTATCAAACGGAAGCTCTCAATTGAAAAAACTCGAGGAACAATTGATGAGTACTCAAAAGAGCCTAGAGGAAGTAACGGGCTCTTTGAAGGATCAATGTGAGCACACAGAGGCTCATGAAAAGACCATCGAGTCTCTCCAAACTCAGCTTAAAAATCTAGAGAAAGAAAAAGAACAAAGAGTCACTTCCATGAAGAAAGAAATGAGAGCGACATCAGACGCGCACAAGCAGAACGTTGCCGAATTAAAAGACCGTCAGAAACAAGCAGACGAACTTTGCTCTAAACTACAAAGTACCATTGACACACAGGAGAATACATTGACCGATATGAGGAATGAACTCAAGCGTAAAGAGGATGTCATACTAAATACAACAGCCTTGCAGGAGAAGTGTGCACAGTTGGAGGCGGAACTCAATAATGCTACAGCAAGATTGAAACAACAGGATGTCGATCATGAAAAGCATATTATCAGGCTCAACGAGGAATTGGGTAAAGCAAAAATGCGCATGTCTCCTACTAAAAAGCTCTCTAGTTTTGCCGAAACCGAGTACAACCATGGCAGTAATACGCTTTCCTCGATTGATATCTTTGACGATCAAACGGAATACGCGAATTTCTTCAGACAACCAATGGCAAGTCCAACGCGAATTCTAACTGAATCCAATGTGAGATCAGTCACCCAATCGAACTTGAAGGCCGCACCTCTCGAGATGGACAATCACCTTGATTTGACTCGAAGCCTTGCGCACGGCACAGATGAAAACCGGCCATGATGAGATATTCCGCTGGAACACCAGATCAAGTTTTTTAAATGAATCGATATATTTTTGCCTATTTAATCCTAAACTGTTCGTCTGTCTGAAAAATACCTGACGACCGGCCCCATGCCTGTCACGTCGACGGTCTTTTCGAACCAGCTCAACAACAACGCGCCATGCTTGGCGCCGTAGCTGGTGGACATGATTTTGTAGATGTATTTGATCAAAGTGTCTTGCTGGTCAGATGTTAGCTGCGACACAAACGACGGGAATTCATTGATATTATGGTTATTTTTGATCGACGCAAGAACCTCGAAAACGGTCTCGGTATGGAAGCTTTTGGTTTGATCATCACTTACGTATGGAGGAGTGTCCAAAACCGCTTGCAATGCAGGCAAAAATTGTCCCAGAGATAACAATTGTTTTACGGTTTGGGCAATGCTCTCAATCTCACCGTGGGACACCGGAGGAAGATCAGGCACCAAGTCGTGCTTGGACAAATGGTTTTCAGGTTCCAACGCGTCAATATCAATTCGTCTCCAATCTTCCATTTTTGATTTTTTTTTTTTATTTTGCTTTTGTATATAGAGGGTTCTTAAAAGATGCGGGGGTTTACAGCAACTGGCGCCAGCGTTGTTATCGAGGCCGGGGCCGCTGCGGGAGGAGGCTGCCATTGTGCATGCTTATTAGAAGATTGGTGTACGGATGCAAAATGGATATATTAGGGAAGTAAGTACGTTGAACATGAAAATGATTCAGGGAAAATATGAAGGATTTGATGATTTTTGACAGTCAGTATACTATACAATTTTTCAATTGGTGAAAGTATGAAAAGGGAATTTGGCCGCAGCACCTTCAACAGCTTTAGAACCGTCTCTCATCAGCTCTGGAACCATCTCTTCTTTTGACATGGAGATCAAGGAGTATTTTCCTTTTCTTTTGCGAAAATGACGAAAACTCACCCGGTGACCCAAAACAATGTGCTCTTCAGCGAATCTAAAATTGAAAACCCTCGAACGAAGTACGATACATGAAGTCATCAAATATAAATCCTTTATAACGGATCAATCGTAAAGGAGTTCCTTACTGCTTTGACTTCTTCTTAGCCCCGCCCTCTTCAGCAGCCGATTCATCTCCTGAGGAGCTTTTCTCTTCACCGTCTTTAACTTTGGCAAATCCATCTAAAAACTTAATCACTTTATTTTTCAAATCTAGAGAGTCCACGACAAAAACTACCAACCCATCACTGCCCACTTCGTACTTTATATGAGCTTCGTTAGGATATGCGATCTTTTCATCGAACAGGTCGAAAAATGTATTCACCTCATCGAATGTCTGGACCCCATCTATCATTCGCTCTTCCATGTCGCCCTCGGGGGACTCCTTCGAGTTCACGACAATTATCGCCCGCAATGGGTTATCCAAGTCTTCAGCCTGGTCCGTCTTAAATACTATATCGGAGCTATCTGACATTTTTTATGGCAATGCGTAAAAGATGAAAATGGAGCTATAGATTGCGGGCTGAAATTGAAGATCATGTTCTCTGTGCAGGCCGATGAGAAGAGCTCATGGGGAGAAATTGAGAGCGGCTATATAAAGCCATACTATTTGGTCCCGAAAGTGGAAAAGATTTTCAATTGGATCAGAAATTATAGTTGCATCTTATTTTTTATATGGATTATTGGTGCAAGATTGAGAAAACCTATTATCAAGTATATCTATTCGTGTAGTTATCAAATTTTAATAGTATCAATTTAAGCGCTCCATTTCTTGAACTTGTTGATCAAGCCGTTGGTGGATGGGTCATGCGCGGCAACATCCTCGGAGTTGTCCAATTCCTTGCCGATGACCTTGGCCAACACCTTACCCAACTCAACACCCCACTGGTCGAAAGAGTTGATGTTCCAAACGGCTCCCTCGACGAAGGTGACATGTTCGTAGTAAGCAATCAACGCACCCAACGCGGCCGGGGTGATCTTCTGGGCCAAAATCGAGGTCGTAGGTCTGTTTCCAGAGAAAACCTTGTGGGGAACCAAGCCGCCGGTGGCACCCTCCTTCTGCACCTGCTCCTCGTCCTTGCCTACCATCAACGCCTCGGCCTGAGCGAAGAAGTTCGACGCCAACATTCTCTGGTGTAAGTTGTTCTCGACCGGGTTGTGCGACTGAGCCGCGAGAATGAAGTCCGAGGGGATCAACTTGGTACCCTGGTGCACCAATTGGAAGAAAGAGTGCTGGGCGTTGGTGGCTGGTTCTCCGAACAAGATGGTACCGGTTTGGTAGTTGGTGAAGCTATTGCCTCTGGTGACCGACTTACCGTTGGACTCCATCGACAATTGTTGCAAGTACGCTGGGAATCTGTGCAAGTACTGGTCAAATGGCGCCACCAAGTGGGTCTGTGCGCCGAAGAAGTTGTTGTACCACACCGATAACAAGCCTCCAATGGCGGCAATGTTGTGCTCCAAAGGAGTAGTAGTGAAGTGGTGGTCGAATGCCTCGGCACCCTTCAAGAAAGCGTCGAAGTTCTCGAAACCAATGTAGATGGCCACCGATAAGCCGATCGCCGACCACACAGAGTACCGGCCACCGACCCAAGACTCGAAGCCAAACATGTTTTTCGTGTCGATACCAAACTTGGCCACTTCCTCGGCGTTGGTCGACAACGCAGCAAAGTGCTTCGCGATATGGGCCTCGTCCTTAACTGACTCGAGGAACCAAGTCTTGGCAGAGTTGGCGTTGGTGATGGTCTCGGCGGTGGTGAAAGTCTTCGATGCAATTAAAAACAACGTGGTCTCTGGGTTCAAGCCCTTCAACGCCTCGGCCAAATGAGTGCCGTCAATGTTCGATACGAAATGAGCATTAAGTCCTGGCTTGGAGTATGCCTTCAAGGCCTCGGTGACCATCACTGGACCCAAGTCAGAACCACCAATACCAATGTTGACCACATCGGTGATGGCCTTGCCGGTGTAACCGGTCCACTCGCCGGATCTCACTGCATCAGAAAATTCCTTCATGTGTTTAAGCACCGAGTCAACTTCTGGAGCAGTGTCCTCGCCATCGACCTTCATTGGCTTCAAAGCACGGTTTCTCAAAGCTACGTGGTAAACGGCTCTGTCCTCGGTCTCGTTGATCTTGTTACCGGCGAACATTTCATCTCTCAATTTCTCTACGCCAGCTTCCTTGGCCAACTCGAGCAATTGCGACTTAATTTCATCGTTGATGATGTTTTTCGAGAAGTCGAACAAAATCTCCGAGCCGTCATAGTTGGTGAAAGTCTCGGAGTATTTGTCGAATCTCTGGGTATCGGCAGCAAATTCGTCCTTGACCTTCAAGGTTCTGCCCACGTCCTCGTAGGTGGACTCGAGTTTTTTCCATGCGGGCAACTCAGAAGACAAGTTGAAGGTAGAATGGCTGGACATTTTCAATTGAGTTGATTGTGTTTCGATTGATGAGTTATGTCTGAAAAATGTTTGAAATCAGAACAATAATTGGCGAAGAAACTAGCCGGAATAACTTTCGGGTGCCGGGGCCGGCGCACTCTCGCCCTAAAATATACTGCGAAACATCACTGCGCGGGGGCACCGGGCCGTTTTGCAGTATTCCGCTCCGTAAGCAGCCGTGACTGCTCAATGGAAAACCCAGAATTGAAATTTTTAACCAGTTGTTTGAATCAATTCGTTTTATCTCCACTCAAATTTTCATTTCTCAATTATTGTAAAGGCAATTTTCGACCCTGCTCTTTTGCGATTTTGCTTCCCGCTTGGGGCATTGCTTGCTTCGTCCTGTGTCTAGAATCATGCGCTTAGCCAGATAATTTGAGGTCATGACAAATGGGCAGTTGCAGAAACCAAATGGGAGCAAGCCCTCCGTTTTACCCAAAGAATTCAAAAAAATTGTAAAGTGTTATCAAAAAATATATCAAAACCATGAAGTAATTAATTGAGTTGTGTTGAATGAATTTTGACTCTGCGTGACCCCAAGAGTAATTCAGAACTGCTGACCTCGTGAAATTTCGAGGGCCAGACCGCGAATGTCGCCTAATCACGTTTTTAATTACCCACCAAGTCCACGATCCACCTCCACGATCCAGGATGAAACACATTCTTTTTTTTGCGTTAAGTCATTGAATTACTGGACGGAGCAAAAACTATATAGCTACAGTAAAAAAAAAACTGCAATCGCATATGTCCTTTCTACAAATGAGGTTACCTCATGGAGTCAATCGTGCAAACGGCTTCCCGTACTAGAATAAGTAAAAGAAGATTGATTGAAACTTCACTCCTGGCTCTATGAGGTTAAATCTATGTCATCGGCTCTTCGGAATCATTTGCCGAATCAGGCGGGTCAACAGCCTGCGCAGCAAGGATCCAGGAAGCCCTCTTCATTTCTTTTCGTCCTTACTGCGTACACTTTTTCAATCACCTTCATAAATAAAAAGAGGCTTTTTAGAATTTTGAACTTTTACGTTTTGCGGTGCAATCCTTCTTTCGGATGCGTGGGAACCAAGACTCCGATTTTAGATTTTACGCCACAGAAATTGGGTTAGAAGTGTGCTAATCTTTCAGCCAGGTATATCGTTTGCAAGCATCTATATGGTTGATTCAAATTGCGATCTTCTGGCGATGGAAATCTCGTGAAGTGCAATTTTTCTCTAAGGCTTTAAGACGAAATGGACAAAAATCTACCCGCAATTTTTTTAAAATATTCTGTCCCTAAGTCCGCTCAATTGGTTCCTCAACGTTATAAGGTAAAGAGGGGGAAATATGAATAAAATGTACCAAAACATTTTCTTACAAGAAGACAAGCTACGCAAAATTTCAATTCATCTATCAAATAATCATTTTCTGGGTATTGTTAGTGGAAGAAAAATCATTTCTGTTTGGAGTAAACAAATCTCGTATTTGCAGTCCCACTTCGGTGCCTCTACGGCGCGCATGTCGCAAAAGCTTCACCAGCTCAATACTCGATCAGCGCTGGGCAAAATTCAAATTGATTTCCTGCAGCGGGACATTTTAATTTGCAAGTTTCCAATAATGACGAAGCTTGAATCTAAATGGGCAAACGAGGATGTTCAATCCCCGGAAACAGAATCATTGACAAAGAAAACATGGGCCCAAATATCAACCAAGCCTGCTACTAAATTAGCTTCCAGATGGGCCGATGCCCCAGACACAGAATCGAAGCTGAATCTACAGCAGCGGCCCAAAGTTTCTCGATCTCATCTTCCAACACCTCCTTCTTCTTCAGGAGACAATAGAAATAGAAACACTGGTCAAGAACCGAAAACTCGTCGTCGCAATTCTGGAGCAACGACTTCAAGCCGTGGCCTTGCTGACAGATTAGGACATGTAGACATTTCTGATACTCACAAACCAAAGAATACTCGTGCTAAACCAGCACCGAAAGAATTGAGGACCTCTTCGGGCGAAGAATCCGAGGAAGAGTTTCCTACAGAGCCAATGACAGCAGCCGGTGCTTCTTTTGCTCTGCGCATAGGTGTGCCACCAAAGCAAAGTACATCGAATTCACCCTCGCGTTCCAAACTGAGTGTAAATGAACTTCCTCGGCCATCCGTCCATCATAAATCTAATAATCAATCCTTACCGCTGGCTTCGTCAAAATACATGACATCCAAACAAAAACGAGAGCATGAGGAACAAGCCAGGAGACTCAAATTGGCTGAGGCACAAGCGCGAAAGGATGCAGAGTTGAAGGCCGAGGTGCAAAGCATGTTTGACAAAATGAATGACAAGTCCACCAATTGGGCTGACCTCGAAGACGAGTAATCTTTTCGATTCAATAACGTACCTTAAGGATTTGATCCCTTCGTACCAATGATACATTGTAAAATATCATGAAAGCTGGCGAAGTCTTTGGACAGGAAGGGTCAGGATGCTCACTGTTCCATTTGCTTTATGCAATTAATGAGTCTGTCTCAAGCGCACGTCCCCCACAATCTTGCCGTTCCTTGGGACGCAAAAGAAAGTGAAAAGGAAACCGACGAATTTTTTTTTAAAGAAGCGTACGTAGGAAAAAACGTTGGTGGGATTTCCTTTTCAGTCGTGATCACATCTATCACCCCGTGGAGCCAGGCTTGCACACTGGGTGGGGCGCGGGCCACAAATCTTTATTGTTTCCTAGATCAGCAGATCCGTCTTCAATCTCATACGCACACGCATGCTCGCCTTCTAATCCATTGTGAATCGGAAGGCAATCCCGCAAAGTGGCATCATTTTTATTCAAGCTTTTACCAATAAAAAACAATAACTAATCCTTTTATTATTCTTGGTCCTCAATTTAATGAGCCTTTTTCGATGCCAGCGAAGATTATAAATTTGGCTCGGCGTATTTACCCCGCATTTTCAAATTTGCGCTATCCCAAAAAGTTCACTGGGACTTTTGATCAAATCACGAGAAATTTGGGCACAAAAGGGCATATTAATCATGAGCCAGTACGTCAGAGATTGATTCGCGAACTTAACAATAACCAGAACATATTTAGACATGGCACAAGGGAAAAAGGAAACAAACTTCGGCGTCTGGTTTACGCCGCATCCTCTGTCTTTTTCTTCATGGGATCGTATATAGCATATCAGTACTTTGAATTTGTGCAGCTGGACGAGGCATCTATTGAAACGAAATATACATTCTATCCATTCTGGCTCGGTTTCAATTGGCCCCGTCAAAGACACTTGTCGTTTCCCGAGTATCTCGAATACTTTGATCCCGACCGCTACACCTCTCTACCTAAGAAAGGCGGGTTTTTGACGACCATCGAGTCCAAATATATCAATCGCCAAGTTCTTGATTGTTTATTTCGACTGCATATCGTGAGGGAGATTTTCAAGTTCCCCATCAAGGTTACAAATACGGGCGAAGAACAGCTTGATATTTGGATTGAACCTAGGTATTCCACTCTACATGGTATTCTCTTTGGTATTTCCAAAACTTCCGGAAAAGTATCTGTCAATGCCAAATGGCATATAAAGCTGATTCCGTGGCTGAATGACATCAAGGGTTTGACCTCCGATTTGATCTCTGAGATCGAGAGTCTTTCTAGTGCCGAGGCCCTGAGAAACACCCACAGTAGAGGGAGTGGGCGTATTCACGAAGTAGTTAAAGGTGACGCAAGTCTGGATTTGCAGAAGACCTCCGCTCTTAGAGACCTGGTGTATACGATTGCATTCCGAGGCACACTAAATGTGAGTGATATGACCGGGCAACACAATGGGGTGGTCTATTTCTCGGGAATCATCGATGACTCTCATTCCAGTCTCAACGCTGGTGTGCGGATTCAAGATCTAACTTTAGAGGTCGAAGAGGCCAACTTACCACATACCGTATATAAGCTCAGGTGATTTTCTTAAGCTCAGAAACGTTTTGATGCCTTAAGCTCAAGAATCCTCAATATGCGGTTATTCTTCTAGGAATCACTTGTCGAGACTTTTGTTGCCACGAGAACATTTGTCTTCGACTGCGCATATTGAATATGTAAATGATTTCACAGTTCTTTAAGTCACATAGTAATTGAGTATTTGGAGGTCCACCGAATTTACGTGACGACGTAAGTGACACAATTTATAAAGTATCATCTTTCCTTTTTAAGCTCTGAATAAAAGATCGATAAGCCTGCTGGGATAAAACGTATCAAAAGGGATAGGTATTAAGGCTGCTTGAATTCAAAGCTTGCTGCGAAAAAGCGGGGAAGCAAGGAAATTCAGCATACGCGTGAAGAGATCAATCTGCGATCGAAGACAAAAAGAAACCCACCAAAGCGAAAATCACGACAAAGAAGTAATCGAAAAAACTTCTATCGTTTCTGGAGCTACGGCCTTCAAGAAACAAACTAGAGGGACAAACAGCCTTTTTCCGTTTAAGCGAAGACGCAATTTGTGAAGCGTTGATGAATCGAAATAACTTGTGGCACGAGGCTGTCAATCTTGAGCACCTGGAACTTTGGATTTCATGCCCTAGGATTTCGGTGTTCTCAATGATTGATATTCCAGCGTAGTTCGAGAGGAAAAGCCTATATCTGATTCAGGCCTGGAAACTTTTCCTATAGAGAGTACTCGATCCAGTCAGCTCTTTTGTTCAAACAGAGGTGCAAGCGAAGAACTTAAATTTCTTCACAAAGTCCGAAGGTTTTGAAAATTCTAGATCTTTCATGATTCCGTGCGTTCTCTGTAGTGTATATTCTTCAAAGTTTAGCAAATTCCATATAATTGAGGCTTTTAAGCAGCAGCAAGATCTGCGCCAGCGCTTCTAGCTAAGTATGCAAAAGAGTATGAAAAAAGACAAAATTTAGATCAAACCATGTAGAACCATTCTGTGTATTAAAACTATTGTCTAAGATTGGATGATCTTATCTGTAGTCATCACAAGAGGAATATTGGCCAGTAACATCATACCCATAATGCAAGAAAAAGATCCATTTTCAAAAAAAGGATCACAGGATAATTGCGCTCCCATAATATTATATTGTGATTGAATCATAAGCTACGATTTTAATTCAAAGATCATTTCCGAAAAAGAGATAATTAGCTATAAGAACTGATCTGCGCGATGCCTTGGTCACATGCTTACGCCCCCTTTTTCGTCACTGGATTAACCCTTCCTGCGAAAATTCAGTCCAGAATCTCAATCTCAAATTTCCCTCAATAATCTCGACCTTCTTTAGAAATGAAAATTTATTCATTGGCCCAACAGATCTCGGATCTAAATTCTCTAATTCGATTCCCCGCGTTTGGGCTGCATATAGCCCTTATCTTACGAAATTTTGGCACTGGCCGCGGTAAGTCCGGCATTCGCCGCGGTAGGTCCGGCCGTAGAAAAAACACTACCTTAAATCGTATCCGCTCATTGATAAACAAGCTTCTACCGAAGAATATTATGGTTCCTGCAGGTCAACAGCAAAATGTCAATGGACAGAAAAGACCGCTGGAAGAGCTCGAACAGCCGGCCTCGACCAAGCGTAAAGCCAGCGTTCTGAATCATCAGCGTGCTTTGAAAGCGTGCGAGGGCTGTAGAAAGGGCAAAACGAAATGCTTCAAATCATCTAGTGTAGCAGTTCGTTGCGTACGTTGTACTAGTTCAAACCTTGTATGTCTGTTAGAAATCGAGTATAAACGATATAATCCCGATGTTGTGATCGTAGATGGAATTCCAGAGCATTTACTCGATGCGCCCGACGAAACCGCGTCGTTTCCCGTTCATTTCATTCCCAAGCCAGATGGTGCTTCGCGTGCATCTGATACACAAATCAACGAAAAGCTCGACCTTATTTATCGTGGGGTTGCAGATATATTAACGGTCATGACCTCCCAGCATTCGTCTTCGGCGGCGCCGCCTTTGGTGAACAATGACGTGCGGCTCTTGTTGGATGCGGCGCAATCGATGAAGGCGAAATCTGATATTTTTCCAGCGTCGGGCTTGGTGGAATCTCCGCCTCAAGATTCTTTAAATTTCTTCTCTGGTGGCGTGCTGCGTCCGGCGTTTGCGTCTGCCAACATCGCACATTTCCCCTCCCTCCAGAATCCCGTGGAGAAGTTGCGCAACAATTTGCTGAATATCCATTCCGACACTGCGCTTTTTGCATCATCCTCTCGCTCTTTCAAAATCTCTCCGCTCGGCGTGATATCGCAATCGATGAGAAACGTGCCGCGGCCAATTGCAAATTTACTCAATCTATCGACCGTTCGCGACTCAAACCCTAGCTTTCGCCGAAGGGCCCAGACCGATCTTGTATCGAGTGGGGTTCTCACTGAAACTGAAGCAGTCGCATTGATTGATGATTTCAGAAGCAATTATGGGCGGTGGGTGCTGTTTCCTATACATATCTCGACCAAGGTTTTGGTGAGTCAAATTCGAAAGAAATCCTCTTTGCTTTTGAGTACATGCTGTGCGCTTTCATTGAGATACCTGCTCAATGGGAAACCGAGTCCCGGAGACGTCGATAACCATCGCCGAAAAAAAGATACCTATAAGGCAGTGCTCAAGCAACTCGTGGAGGATTTGAACAAATCTCTCCTCAATTATGCCGCATACCTGAATCCCAGTGACTCGGGCGGAGATGTCGAATTCCTCCAATCCATGGTGATCCTCTCGATATACTCGCTTTCCTTATCGTCGGTAGTGGCAAACACTGTAGATCCCGAATCACTCCTTGACGAAGATACCCAGTTGGAAAACTTGAATCTCGATCCTTGGTATCTATCAGGTCTAGGCCTCTCCAACTTTATCTCCAAATCTACCTTCAGTAGCTTGATAGAGGCATCCGGCCCCACCACATCGCCTCAATTCATCGCCATGTATGATGAATATGCCTCAGATGACAGCCAAGTATTGACCTTGCTACGCATATATAACCACTTGATTCTTATCCACTTGGTCAGTTGTATTCTAAGTGGCAGAATGTGCTTGGTAGACGAGATTCGTTTGAGCTATTGTACGTCGACATTAAGCTTGCCAAGTGCAACGAATTTTGACGGCCGCATGGTGAGCGAGATTGGCATTTTGCTCATCACGTATAATTTCTTACAAATCAACTCCAACTTGGACTTAAGCAAGGGGATAGAGCAGTTGGAATCCAATCTTGAGGCGGTCAATTCAGAAATCAAAGAATGGTTCCAGCAGTGGGAATATCTCTTTGAGCAGCCCGCGCTTCAATTCGGGATCTTCAGTTACAATTTTTGTCGCTTGCAAATTGCGTATAATCATGTTTTCTATAAGGCGCACGCGAGCCTAGGTGGGGATTTCCCATCTACATTTAACGCTCAAGACTTTTGTGACACATACAACCTCGGACGGCTCTTGAGCTTTGCCAATGAAGAAGATTTATCTAAGATTCTACAACTTTCATACGAGGTGACTCACTTTGTCAGCAAAGTCGACAACGACTCGTACTTCGCATATTTGTCTGACCAAATCCACTTTTTCTTCTTCTACGGAGCGATATCCTTGGTTATATTGGCGAGGCTTCTCCATGACAATAATAAGCTTAATCTTCTAGAGGATCTTTTTGAGGGAAACTCAAGTAAGAAGAACCTCGGACGTTTGTTGAAAGTTGTAGATGTCCTAGCTGACAAATTCGACCGGATCTCGCAGGAAAATCCACACGATATCATCACAAAATACAAAGACGGCATAAGAGATTGCGTGGCTGAGCTATTTCCGAGTTCCTAATATATACTAGTTCAAATGACCCTTGAAATTACCCTCCATATAGTCAATGTGGACAAACGCTCTCTCTACCATTGGCAAACTTTCAATCGCTAGCTGAAGAGCCTCAGCAATATCATGGGCGTCTTTGAAACTGACATCAAAATTGATCGTGTCAAACACAACATCGATCTCGACATTTAACTTGTCTCCCACATGGTAAACCTTCAAGGCGGTGATTTGCTTAATGCACTCCGCGAATCTATAGGCAAGGTAAAGTACAACTTTATAATCTTGAGGGTCCGCCACAGCGCCTGTCAAATTATCAATGTGCTCGAAAGCTGTTTTACACCAGCTGACGATGATGTAGACTGAAAGTAAGAAAGCTCCAAGGGGGTCGAACCACCAAATTTGAAGAATGTGACCTGCAGAAGGGACAACCAAGGAGATGGAGTTAAATATGATATCAGTGACAGCATCCTGAGCCAAAGCTTGTACGGAACTGGATGAGCTCTTCGAGCACCACCACCAACACCAGACTTTTGCGAAAATCGTAATGAGCATGATGGCAACCGCATCCCATCCCACTTGAGCGGCGACTTTGTCTGGGTTTTCGTCGAAAAACAACTTTTTGAACGATTCAAGACCAACTTGGAAAAAAGAAATAATGATGATCACGCAAAAGATCAAGATTCCAAGGGGCTCCAATCTGGTTCTTCTGATCGGATAGGCGATCTGGATTTGCCAGGATTTTTTCTTTGAGAGTCGATTGACAATGTAAATGATGAGAGTGGAAAGAAAGTCCAAAACAGAGTCCACCAAAGATGCGACGATAGAAAGAGAATTGGTGAGAAGAGCGATCACGACTTTGCCTAGCATCAAAAGAAAGTTGATTAAAAAGTTGACCAAGATGGCTAAGTTCACCTGATAGGACGATTCTTCTTCGTCAAAACCCAAAAATTGGCCGCCATCGCGGATATTCCCCGGCAAATGGTTGATGCGTGACTTCGAATTGCTCTTTTGCATATCGGTTTCTTCGAGGGCCTCCTCGTGCAAAATTTCAAGCGTTTCGCTTTGGGGATTGGTGTACGTCGACAACATATTCAAATGCATCTTGCCGTTATCTAAGAAATGATCGATATCGCTAAACCGTTGAATGAGATCATTCTGTTCCTCGTAGAACTTGCGCAACTTTTTACTTTTAATCCCAGAGAAATCTTCAACAAGCGACTCATCCCAAGATGCTAAAGCTTCATACTTACCGATCAATCTTTCAGGTCTGAGAATGCTGATAATGCTGAGACGCGTTTGGGGATCATCGATATCTAAATTCTCAAGATCTTGCGCCGCAACGTCCGGGCCCGAGTTACTCGTCCAGTTCGGGGCATCGAAGCTGGAATGTGGATTCAGTACACTATATTGAGATCCCAAGAGTCTTTGCAAAAACGGCTGCGATGTCGCGTGGCCATTTGGGTGATAACTCTTGTGCAAATCCGACATCGAAAATGAAGAATGATGCCTTTCTCCAGAGAGACGTTGTTGACGAGCCGAGGAATAATCCTGGCTATTCTTAGCGCTCGGGCTCTCCTGCCTAGCTAACAACGGCAGCGTTTCTGCTCGTGGAGGATTACTACTGCTCCGCTTGTCCTTCGACAGAATACTGTAAGATTTGGTCTGGCTCATCACGTGTGCAATTGAGGCTTAAATAGGGTACAAGCAGCCGGAGCCATACAACGTCTATGTTTTATTGAGATAATTATATTATAATCGTTGAAATCAGCGCTGAAACGTCGATTTGAAAGAGGTGAAAGGTGAAATATCATATGAGGTTTTTTTTGCATGGCGCATTGGACCTGCATAGTTTCGTGGCTCATTAGCGTCACGTGATATCGTAACTGTGGCATATTAATTACTAAGATCACGTGACAGCCTCGTGGGCTGTAAAGTCGTATGTGCCCTCCAACTTTTTACCCTACCAACAACGAGATCCTTCAAAACAAGTCAATTTAAATTTCTGTTTTCATGAGATGTCTCATACATGCTATTTTCAGATCTAGTACTAGCGCCGGGATTCACCAATATAGCTTCCCTTCCAGGAGCTGGCAACTGCGGAAAACTTCTTCGATTCCCGCGCGAATTTCCTTAAATCATAGAGTACGACATGCCAAACTTTAAAAAAGCCACACCCAACTTAAGTGTCGACAAAATTCGAATTTACCACCGAAATTTGTAGTGATGTCCATCACGTGACACAACCTCAAAAAATTGCCTTTCTTACTTTTTGAACCCAATTTAACTTCTACAATCAGTTTGAAGAGCCTGTATGATAATTTAAGCGTTTGATTATAGTCTTGAGCAAAAGGGATCAGCACAATTTCAGATTTCGATCTGTTTGCATTTGATTTTCGTTCTGAAATTTGTCGGCCACAATGACGGCGGTTCTTTGAAGCAACTTGTTTTTTTAGAAAATAGAAGAAAAAAAATACCTAGATGTTGATGACTTTGTGTTGGGACAGTAGAACC
This sequence comes from Metschnikowia chrysomelidarum, assembly GCA_030582795.1. Taxonomy (NCBI): domain Eukaryota; kingdom Fungi; phylum Ascomycota; class Pichiomycetes; order Serinales; family Metschnikowiaceae; genus Metschnikowia; species Metschnikowia chrysomelidarum. The sequence goes on from JAJMGZ010000066.1 coordinate 34,986, forward strand.
ATTAGCAAAAAAAATTATAATCGGCTTTATTGAAATGAACCTCTATATATTTCATAAAGATCTACTGAGCGGTCATCTGAAGCAGTTGCGAAGCCCACTTTTGAATTCTGTTTTAAATAGATTCAACGCATTACAGAGCATCCTGGGCTCTTCGAAAACAATGCGAAATTGAGTCGAGCCCTGAATTGCTACAAGAAAATTCCTGAATTCGACACTGACCTTCTACAAGTAATTCGCTGTTTGAAGGAAAAAGTTCTCCGGCATCCATTCGAAGAGCGCGGCACATATTTATGCCTATGCTTCAAAGTTTCATCACTTCTGGAAAACAATTGCGCATAAGAGCTCGAAAGCATCTCGAGAAAATCACAAAAGCGCACTATTTTTGAGAATAAGAAGCCGGAATTAGAAATATGATATCTTCTATCGATCCCATGATCAATTACTTAAGCGGTTTAAACCCCGATCATCGCCATGGGGTGTTACCCGCCTTCGTTGCCGCGTTTTCCTGCAGTTGGCGTGGTATAAAAATCGCGATATAAAATTTTCTTCACCTTCACTCTCTAGCCACCGTTGACGCAAACATCTGAAAAGGGCAATTTTTTCTTCAATACAAAGATTTAACCCTGATGATTGTTTGCTTTTGGTTTAGGCTGATTTTCCATGCCATCCCCTAAATGGTATGTTGTGCAGAGAAATATGGAAACGCAGCTCGTATGATGATTGTTTTCACAAACAAAATGTCCGGCGATTCCTGAGCCTGGAACAAACATGCATCACCAGCTGACTCGAATCTGCGTGGCCTTTTCATGTGAAATTGTCACTAACATTTTAAGGGGCTTGAATCCTTTTCCTAGTGTTGTATTGTTGGTTGTTCCTGGTCTCTGGTGAGACCATGTATTACCAATTGTACAAATACTGCTGTGACGGTACTATGATGAAAAAACTATTTATTCAGTTCTGCTTCTGAACCAAAAATTCCTGAAGATAACCCATTACCAAAAGCTTACTTTTCTGACGTACCGTTTCACAGCAGTATCTTTCTTTCAACTCCTCTCTTTCTCTTTCTTCTAGCGTTCTACGGAAACTGATTCCTTTCTCGAATTTTTGTTTCTATAGACATTCATCCTATGGCTCTAAAACTTCTCTCTTTTCTTTTTCTCTCCAGCCCTCTTGATGAACCGAATCACTGGCTAAGAGAAAAAATCACTACTTTACCGTCGATACCCGAGGTGGAAACCTTACCCCCGTCATACCATCTCAAGCTGTTGATGGTGTTTTGATGTGTTGTGCTCAATGCTTTTCCGACGACCAGGTTAGGTTTGTTTACTCTTCCCTTAAGATCCATTTGCTTAAACATGTTAAGCGCCTGGTGACTCGAGATCTCCACATCCTGGTCGGTTGTGCTTCCATTGTCGTGAATTACATCATTCTGCTTTTCAACAGAAAACACTTCCTTCCAGCCTGCTTCGTCTCCTTGAAAGATGATCAAGTTGCAATTGTGACCACCCACAATGATCGAATCGCCCAAGAAAAGCATGGATTTAAACGGCAAGTGACTGGTTTTCACCGTAACAAAGGACGATGGCGGAAGACCCTCGCCCTGTGGATACACCACCGAAATAGTGCCATCATGGCTTACGTAGGCCAAATTGTCACCAACACCGTCGCCATTGAAAGCCACATCGTGGATCCACGACCCAGTAGAATTCGTGTAATCTCCGACTAAGGTTTGAAATGGCAATTTCGAGCCCCACACTGATGGCTCCGGCTTGGCATCGATGCCCTTGATGAATGCCGAAAACACTCTCACGTGACCGTCAGTAGACCCAGAAGCCAAGAGTACATTATTTGGATGCCAAGATAAGCTGGTGATGGTAGACTTTAACGGTTTTTTTAAGTGTTTGGACACCCACCAGTCGTTTTCATCTTCGTAGTAACAAACAGCAATAACACGGTCCGCTGAACCCACGGCAAATTTGTCACCGTTGGGAGACCACTTACACACTGTTGCGGCCCTGTTGATTCTCAAGAGGACCAAAGTTGGTTTGAATTCGCCCGACGCGGGGTCCTGTTCCCACACCAAAGCATTTCTGTCCTGAGAACATGTCAAGATCTTCGATCCGTCTGGCGAAATATCAACCGAAGTCACGGTTTTGTCGTGACCTTTCAACGTCGCGATGAGTTGCGGCTTTTGGGTGGAATTGGCCTGGGTCTGGTACAATTCAATGGTGTTATCTTTCGTCACTGCCAAAAGCGAGAAGTCCGGCGAGAAACAATGATCCTTGATGGGCTGATGGCCCAATTGGTACACAATTGGCGAGGACATGGTTCAATTAAAGTAGGACTACAAAAGTTTGAAACAAAGGCACAGGAGTTCGCTCTACCGTGCTTGTCAATGAAGAAATAGTTAGCCGCTATCTCTAACCCATGAGATTAAGGAAGCGGGGCGCAGGTTGGCGCGAGCCCTGACCCGTACACCACAGCAATCACTTGCCGTCAGTGTTTCTAGCTAAGTATTTTTTTTGCGAAATGATCTTTGATATAAAGATATAAATTATTTATCTGTGAATCAATTATAATACAATACAATATGACAGGGATGTGGTAAACATGTGACTTTTATTCATTGGTGAGTGATCTTTTTTGACAAAAATTGATCTTTTTCTTCAATCATGGGTATGATGTGCCTGGCTAATAACTCCCTGTCAAGCATTCTTCTACATGATAATTATAGATATTATTATTTAACAATAAACTACAGTCATGATGTATGATATAGTTATGAATTCTTGATCTGAATGCTATCTTCGATCATATCTTTTTGCGAAAAAGATACTTAGCTAAAAGCACTGCTTACAATTAGTCCCAAATTCGCGAGGTTGAATTTGCATCCAAAGACATTTCGTAATTGGGGCATTTTTCTCATTATCCATAACTGGTGTACGCATATAGAATTGGTATTTATGAAAGCCAATATGTCCTTTCTCTATTCAGGTAAGGCCCACCTTTTTTATTCAAAACTTATCGTGTAAGTGTCTACCATGTGCAGATTTATTATGCAATTCTTATTTTTCAATGGTAACTTTCACTCCTTCTGGACAATGGTTCAAAAAACACAGCCGAGCCTATTTCGAATGCACATGATCACGCGCTGAATTGCTTCCACCCTTCTGAAACTTGCGCTATAAAAGTTTCAATACTTTTCTCCGCCGCTAAACTGCTTTATTACAAAGCTATGAAATGAGAGCCTTTCTTGCTCTTTCCTTTTTCAGCGCATACATCTTGTCAGTACCCCTTCCTTTCCGCTTCAAACCAGGAAAAAAATCGAGATTCATCAAATTCTGGAGATTTCAACTGAAAAAGAAGCCTACTTAGATGAAGTCCGAAAAAATGTCAGATGCTAAGTTCTATGTGATGATCCATCATGAATGTCTTGACTTTGCGGTTTCTAAACGCATGACGTCCTAGTTGATGTGAGCTCTTAATCACTGGTTCAATTCGAAATTGAAAATTGATTCAACAAAACACTATTTGTAAAGAGCAATTGCTTTACTTTTCCTGGCATCTCATGAATTGCACCCCTGCTTAGCACCCTTAAAAACTTTGCAACACTTTATGTTTGTCAACTATGAAAAAGTCATTTCCGGTTGAGTAAAATAATATGCAGTTGATTATATTCGTCATTATGGCTTCGTCCACGTATGGTTTAACCGCAAAAACAGAATACGTCCAAATTTCTAATTTACGCCTTCAAGAAATATTCCCAATAATTCACCTCAAAAGATCACTTCTCAGCGAAGATACCGGGCCTTTGTTTTTCTTCAAGAAAGTGCTTGATTTTCGTCCACGCCTTAACTACCTTCTCGTTCTTTACACCGGATACTTTTCCATCCAATTTTTCTACCACGTACCCGAACAAATTGGCAGTGTCTTTATCAAATAAAATCCTCAACCACATGAACACTAAAACAATGACCAATTGATAGCCTGATGTGTGTCTGAAAAGAAGAGTACGTGCCAACAAGTATAAGATGAGAAGCAACTCATCAAATGCGATGATAGATGCTAGAAACTCTGCCTGCCCGAGTACAATTTCGATATTTTTGTTACGAGCCAACTGAAGAACAGAAATTATGAGGGTTGGGATAATTTTGAAAATAGACTTGAATGTAAAGCACCACACTATAGCTAAGACAAGATATTGAAAGTTTTGTTGAGCCAACAATGTTGAAAACGGTGGCAAATACTTTAAGCCATACTTCCTAGACATTGTGGACGCAAGAGCTAACACCGAACCCAACAATGAAAGCCTATAACTGATGGAATTGATATAGTAAGTATTCTTCAACCAAAAGATCTGCCATGTAATGGTCACGAGACCGAATGCTATAGAAAGGACGTGACCCGAAAGCCACAATGTATACTTCAAAGTCGAAGGTCCTGCTTGCCTTCTAATCAATTTTCTTTTGCGGTGTTTCGGCTCAACTGTCACATTCGTGATGGGACCGTCCTTATCGGCGGCTTCAGTGTGAAATTTTTCCTTTTCTGGAGCTAAAGACATTGGTATAATCTAGTTTTGTTTCAAATCCTTGCAAATGTGAATTGAAGAATGGGTCAATTGTATTTAATTCTTGAAATCGGTGCTCTGTACCTGACAATTCTTCTTCAATGCAGAATGAACGGGATAAAGTCAATGAATTGCTCCCAAAGCTGCGTCATTCAACTGCACCCGTGCATCTCACCAGAACCTACGTCATCATGCTGCTCGCTAAAATCGTCAAAACATTACCAGTTACATGAATATTTGAAGGATCCATGGGTTTACCGATATGACTCCGATAAAAAAAGAAACACGATATTCTAAACTCGCCCCCTGAATTGAAAGACCATCAAAATCATATCTCCCTGTCATCCCTGTATACAACGTTCTACAATGTCGTTTCGTAGAGCGATGGACATTAAAATTCAACTAAATAACATAGAGTAGTCTTGAGCTTTAAATCGTTGAAATCTTCCTATCTCTTGAAAAATATCTATATTCCTTGATTAGTTTCATCAGCGATTCTAAGTAAACGCAATTAGTATTTTGCGTTTCTTGATGGACGACCTGCATACATCCGGATATCAAAAGACGCGACTTCAGATATTTACACAGCATAACAATCATTTAGAAAAGCTTTCCCATCCAATCAAATATTGTTAAAAGCATCAGATCTCATATAGCCTAATTCATCCAATCAAATATGTCACAAGCGTGTCTCAAATCGGACTTCGAGCTTCAGACCGATCTCACTCCCCTCGAACGAGAGGTCCTTCAGCAATACCAGCGCTTAGCAATTCAACTACACGACCTTTCCAGTGAACTACAAAACATTCACAGATTGTCGTCCGATGTAACGTCGGAAATGAATTCTGGTGGTATGTTGCAGTCACTACTACAAAATTTGCGAGGGTTGGAGCGCAAATCAGGATTGGTGAACACGCTTTTCAAGACCGCTGTTTACTCATTCGTTGTTCAACATCAAACCGACAACCTTCGAAACTCTTCTAATCGTGAATACCTCTCGCAGGCTCTTGAAAACACACGTGCTGAATCTTCCATCCGGCAACTTGAAAGTGATAATGAATCTATGGAGAGTGATCAAGGTACATGAAATCCCCCCCTGGGCCAATTCTAAGTGAAAGATCGTACGACATTTTATAGGAGCCAAAGTTATTTTAGAAAAAGAGAATTGCAAAAAAGTTGGGGGCGGCATCAATGGATCTGTTTCCGAGATCCTATATATATTATTCCGATCATACGCCGTCGAGTGGATCAATTTAAAAACACATTGCGGAATAATGTGTCGAATGATGAAATGAGTTCCTAAATTTGCAAGGAAACTACGCTAGCGGCTGTATAGTTCTGCGTGCTTTACTGTTAGACAAATCGCTTTTTATATCATGAAGCAACGTGCTCAAATCTACAACCTCTGCTTATTCGAAATCTTTTAAGAGTTGAAGTCAGATTCTTTTTGTGAGGGACCCGATACCGGCCGTTAGCCAGTGATCTTAACCACGTTGCAGACCTAATCCGGGAGGTTGCAACAACCTGCCTAATTAGGCCAGTCAGCTACTAATCATGCTGCCTAGTTCCTAATTATCATGACTCACTCCCAACTAGGAAAGCCAGCTTCCAATTAGACTGGTTAGCTTCTAATTAGACAGGTTAGCTCCTACTCGGGTAGCCTGCTTCCTATTCCGTTGGATTAGCTCCAACTCATCGTCTCTTCTAGACCTACCCTAGGATCTACATATGCCGGCCTTTGCGCCCACCTCGAGTGGTTGAAAGGCCAGTTTGAATTCAAAACACAATATCGATAACTAACAATGCTCTTCTCTCAACATGAACCTAACACTTTTGAGAGTTTAAGCCAGATTCAAAAGGTAGATTTGAGGTTTCATTACTTCTTGCTCATCGCTCTCGCTCAGTTTGAGATGATATTTCATTGGAATGATTATATGGAAATTGATGAACTTTGATAGCATATGCACTTTCGCTCAAGTTGATTGCTTACTTCTAGACTGAGATATTTTAATCGTCTCAATCATGTGTGTGGGTTTTCTGAGGAAGTGCAGTAAAGTTGAATGAGCTAAAGTACTGAATTGATTAGAGATCAGGATCCGTGGCGCTTTAATATATACTTTCATTAGTCAATAGTTGAACTTTTAATCTCCGTTTTTGGTAGAGCTTATAACTGACTATTGCTTATTGGTTGCAAAGTATAGCAATACGAGAAGTTTCACTCATAGAAAAGTCAATTTAAATCAAAAGAAATCAGGAACAGCATTCGCGCAGGCTTTCACGTGCTTCAAACACTCCAAATCCCAGCAGCTTATCCGATATTTAACAATTCAAAATCGTTAAAGCTCTTACGTTTTCTTTGACGTCATGAATAGTGCTGGCCCCTGGGTAATGGATGCAGCGCTGAGAAAATCAACTTGAACTTCTATTTGCCAAAGACATTATTCAAAATACACATAAACGCGGTTATGGAAGTAACACTTCTCTGTAGTTAATGCAAGAAAAAGAAATTTCGAGGATTTACAAGTTTCGACCCCATATCGTATCTGCGCTTATTCATAAAACCTCAGTAAGCACCTGCACGTGTATGCGCATCTCCATCGGGCATCGGAGTCAAGCGCACAATTACGCAGTCAGCCGGCGTAATTTCCGCGATATTGCAACTTCTATAAAGGCGCTCATCTTCCCTCCACTTCTCCAAACCATCTTTTCTGTACACCCACCCAATTTAACTAAAAATGTCGTACGACTCTTACTCCACTCCATTGTCCTCGAGGTACGCCTCTGAGGAAATGTCTCAGATCTTCTCGTTGAGAAACCGGTTTTCTACGTGGAGAAAATTGTGGTTGAACTTGGCCATTGCCGAGAAAAAGGTCGGACTTTCGGTGATCACCGACGAGGCCATTGCCGAGATGGAGCAGCATTTACAAATCACCGATGAGGAAATTGCCGCCGCATCGGTAGAAGAAGCCAAGGTCAGACACGACGTCATGGCTCATGTACACGTATTCGGAAACACTTGTCCTGCTGCAGCGGGTATCATTCATTTGGGTGCCACTTCATGTTACGTGACCGATAACGCCGATTTGATTTTCTTGAGAGATGCCTATGATGTGTTGATTCCCAAGTTGGTCAATGTCATCGACAGATTGTCCAAGTTCGCCGTGCAGTACAAAGACTTGCCAGTATTGGGATGGACCCATTTCCAGCCAGCACAATTGACCACGGTGGGTAAAAGAGCCACTTTGTGGATCCAGGAATTGTTGTGGGATTTGAGAAACATGGTTCGCGCCAGAAACGACTTGGGCCTTCGTGGCGTAAAAGGTACTACCGGAACCCAAGGTTCCTTCCTCTCGCTTTTCCATGGCGACCACGACAAAGTGGAAGAGTTGGACCAAACTGTAGCGAACTTGCTTGGTTTCGAGCACGTTTACCCTGTAACGGGCCAGACATACCTGAGAAAAATCGATATTGACGTGTTAAGTCCATTGGCCTCTTTGGGTGCAACTACTCACAAGTTCGCAACTGACATTCGGTTGCTTGCCAATTTGAAGGAGGTCGAAGAGCCTTTCGAGAAGTCGCAAATCGGCTCTTCTGCTATGGCCTACAAGAGAAACCCCATGAGATGCGAGCGTGTGTGCTCCTTATCGAGACACTTGGGTGGTTTGTTGAATGACGCCATCCAAACCGCGTCTGTACAATGGTTCGAGAGAACTTTGGACGACTCTGCCATCAGAAGAATTTCTCTTCCTTCGGCATTTTTGACTGCAGACATCTTGTTGTCTACCATGATCAACATCACGTCCGGTTTGGTCGTCTACCCAAAAGTCATCGAGAGAAGAATCAACGCGGAATTGCCCTTCATGGCCACAGAAAACATCATTATGGCTATGGTCGAGAAGGGTGGATCTAGACAGGACTGTCACGAGGAGATCAGAGTGTTGTCGCATCAGGCATCTGCGGTGGTTAAGCAGGAGGGAGGCGATAATGACTTGATCGAGAGAGTCAGAAACACCGAGTACTTCAGACCAATTTGGGACCAGTTGGACGCCCTTTTGGACCCTAGCACTTTTGTGGGTAGAGCACCTCAGCAAACCGAGAAGTTTGTTGCCAAGGACGTTGCCGAGGCGTTGGCTGATTTCCAGCACATGATCACCACCGAAAACGTGTCTTTGAGCGTTTGATTTGGCTCGATCACCATTTCAATTCTGAACAGTTTTCTTAAGATATCACAACTAAGAGAAAACGTATTTATATAACTCTATGTATTCAACAAAGCAGAAATGTTCGAACTATTATCCCATAAAAACTTGCAACCCCACTGTGTATGAAAAACCAACGATCCCATTTTCAACGGTAGCACTTAAGCTACTCTGTAACAATAACTAAAATCAATCAAAACAAAACAAACAAACAATAAAAACAACACCGTAACATAAAAAAAACAGAAAAGCAGGTAATCAACTTGTCATTTCTTCATTATCCAGCCCCGGTCAGAGACTCACTGGCCTCACTTGGGAATTATGCTGGAACTCGAGCTCGACGATACCGAGGACGCCTCCGAACTGTTGGAAGAGGAAAACAACGAAGCCCGAGACGCAGGCGTCGACGACAGCGACAGGCTTCCTTCAGAATCCTGCTCGTTGGGCAGGTGCATGAAGTACTTGTGCAAATTCTCAGTGATGTGGTTGGGGACCGGTTGCTCGAAATCGCCCCTGAACAGACTACTTTGCTGAATGAGCTCTCTCACAGTATCCAAGATTGCCTGTGGGTCGAACGTCGTACAAATATGCCGATCAGGAATCGATTCAACGTCAACAATGCCATTGATCAAGTCACGCTCGAAGCATCGAGGGTCCACATACAACAGCATCACCGTGTCCGTTGGCACGAAGTAGAGCTTCATGTCAACCTTGTAACGCGGCCGAGCCACGACCTTCTTAATGAAAAGGTTAGACGGCTGCAGATTCGGTTCTCCGAGTGAAGCCACCAAATCTTCGATAAATTCCCCATCATCAATCAATCCCGGGTCACCAGGGCGTGCGGTTTCGAGCTTGACAAGCCCGGAACTTTCGGTGTTTGTGGCCGCAGATTTTGTCACGCGGATCAATGAGTATTTCTGGGCTTGAAAGAGCGACGAAACCGCCGTGTCCAAATTATTAAACGTGCTCACAATTTCGCCGGGCTTGTCGCGCACGGACTGATTCAGTTCGGTGGTGGATTTATCGTACGTGAGAGACTTTAAGACTTTGGATGGAACACCAGCCAAATTCACCAAATTGTTGTCGATAAGCCTTACTGTTTTACCAGTGAGACGACCAGGCTGAAGAAAGCCTGAAGTTGAAGATAACAGAACTGATTGGTGGCCATATTTTAAACTCGTGTCGGGTATTTCTATGGGACTTCTCCCGAAACTATTTCTCACCCCATTGATCAAATCGGTGCGCGCACTCAGTGGGCTACAGTTGCGCACATCGAGCAAGTCATCGGTCACTTCCTGAGACTTCAAAGTCCGCCTTGAGTCGTCAGAAACGATTCGATACAACCGCTTACTTTGAGCAGTGAGTGGCATGAGCTGATAATAAATCTCGTAAATCGAGGGCGCAGATATAAGGCGTACCCGAAGCCCTGCTTCTAGCAGTTTGCGGTGGAGCTTCAGACCACAATTGGCGGCGCTGGAAGTACGCTTGGGGGTCAGTTTTCGACGCAAAGCAATGTCCAATAATTTGCGGTTTCGAAGTAATGCGGGGTGTACTCTTGACCGGAAGAGCTTATCAATGCGGTGGCGATCGGTATTCACCTCCAACCTGGGCTCGGAGCCAGCACGTGACGTGAGCTTCAGGGAGTCATCAGATCCATCCGAAACTTCATCGCCCGAGCTGCGGTCGTTGAGAAGCTCCTTGATGCCTAGCATTGGCGGAGGTGCCATTTTGTAATGATGGAGGAAAGATGCACGGTGTGAAAGTTCAGGCAAACTTCCGAAAGTGTATGTGTGATTTGGGCTTCTTTTAAAAGGGAAATCCCTCGAGAATGTTGTGTATCTTTGAAGTATCTCTCAACAATGCTCCTATTGTCTTCTTTAAGCTCTTGTGGTAGAAAAAATTGAATCGTTCAATAAATGCTTAACTTTTAGATCGAGATCAGGCTGTGGAAAGTCTATCTGGAATTGAGAAGGGCAAAAAGAATGTGGAGGCTCTGGGAAGTACTTTATAGATGATGAGAAAAACACAAATGATGCTGAAGCATGAGGGCGGCAACGCTTCAGGAGCAAAAATCCTCATTACACCACTCAGTATGTTGGTGTAGAATATGCAGCACGCCTACTTGAGGTGCATGGGCACCGAAAATCGTGCATCCGAAGCGACCATCATTGATTATGCTTTTTGTGATCATATCTCTATAAATTATCGATAAAACTCCCACCAAAAAATTCGATTTAAAGCCCTTTGCATAGCAAAAGTAGTATCTTTTTATTGGAATTAATTTATATGCCACTCGCTCCCCAAAAACACTTTTTCTCTTTATTTTTCTTCTTGAAATCAGCCAATGCAAAAACCTGCATAAATTCAAGAATATGCAGTGGGATATGCGCCTTTCGCGACGGTAAAGGACGAATGTCTCAAATAAAGGCGGCCCATAAAGAAACTTGGATCGACGAAATTAAGCCTAAATTTCATACATGACTTATCGAGGTAATATATTTGAAAGGCCGTCCTTTTTTTTCTTCTCCAAATTCGTCATTTGATGTATTGGCTTTCTAGGCATTTGGCGTGATCCCCCTCACTGGTACTGTACTGAAAGTCTTGATCTCTGTGTGCAAACTCGATTTTTCGGATGATGACTGCGGCCCTGCTGCGAACCGCTTTAAATTTGGCACGCAATTTTGGAACGACGAATTTTTTCAAAACTTTAGCCATCAACTGAAGGCAGTAGAATATTTGAAACGATGGGTTTGTTTTTGCTCTCCGAATTGTTTTACTCGCAAATAATGAGCTTTTGACTTTTCGATGTTTTGTGAGACCGGTGTGCATCGTGCGAAATGCAGTTCAGGTAGCCTGCGCGAAGCGCACGCTTTTGTCTGCTTTCTTCTCTGGGAGCGCGGGATTCCACCTTCGGCCAATTTCCGTGGCACCACTCATTGCTCATACCCAAGCAGAAAAAGTAGGTCCCACTTCTTGGTCTCGGTGTTTGGTCCAAGTCGGTGAGAACAATACAAAATAAACTTTTTTGTAAGATCGCATCGAACAATGTCAATTTTCTACTATAAGCGACGTTGATTAATAATTTTCCTTTTATGTATTCCAGATCTGACTGGTTGGCCAACTGTGCATGGAACGGCGGCGCATTTCAAGACTTGCTTATCGATACGGCAAATGCGAAAAGGTGCGGCCCCTGAGCCAGCGACGGCCAAGCACTTAACAGAAAGTTTACCTCGCAACCTCATGCTAGTCCCTTGTGAACGGAAATTGGCCTCATCATTGAAATAAGTGACTGAAATTTCTCGCACACGAGTCAAAAAAAATATGTCATTCTTGATATAATCCACAAGATCTCTTGTTGAACTAAGCACGACTACTTTACAAAACAGGCCAAGACACGCGGGATAAACTCGAATCTCTGTTACGGAATGCAGAATCCGTATAAACTCATGTTGAGCATAAAAAACGGGATCTTACAAAAAATGCAACAGTAAATTTTTCCATTTTGTCACGTTACATCTTAGCAACATTCCTCTTCACGAAACTTTCATCGCCAGCGGCAGTTAATGATGGGGTTTAGCGAAAATAAATGTTTTTCAAATGACACGTGGGGAAATGGAAGACATTGTTTCAGTAGAGCTTGATACAACAAGCTGCAAGAATTCTCATACAAATTCATAGATTTTTTTCCATCCTGAGGTTGACATCAAAACTACATTCGCAATCTGTGCTAAAGAACAACACTTTCGACAATTCGGTTAAATGAGCCGAGCAGAAGTCGTCGAGCTAAACTCATGCATTGGCCAATGAATTGATCGGCCAAATAGATAAGTTTCGTAATATTCTGCAAGTTAAAAACCGCTTGAAGCTATGATTTTCGCTCAATCGAAAGCAAATGCCAATAATTCTATTCGATCAATTGCTCAAAGCGGGGTTTCTAGACCAGTCTCACAGGCTCGTGAATGGCTCTCCTGTAATGAGCTTCTTCCTCAATGAATCAAAATGAAGAAATATTAGTTGGTGAAATTTTCATACATTGTTAAACAAGCTTCATCTCCTCTGCTCTGCTGGAGATGATGCCATGAAAACTACTCATATCCCTCCGCTATTTGAAAGAAAATTGTCTACCATAACGTGGAGCAAATGACTTTACGAAAATGCCTTCTGTAATTCAAATGAAGGAATGCCATTAAATTTTAGGTGAATACATGTGTCTTTGAATGTGAAGGAATATGATATCACAGCACTAGAAGTTGGAGCCTTGGTTGATATCTCTGTCACGTACTCCTAATTCTCCGCTAAAGTAGTTGTCTTCATTACCCTTCTCGTTTTTTCTCCAGAACGTCCATCCACTCTCGTGGCCTTTAGTGCCTTTGCGCTTCAAGAAAAACACCAATGCAGCAAGACCTATTAATAACGCACCTCCAACACCAACTACCACGCCGACAACAATTTTATTGGTATTGCTGAGTCCACTTGTAGACTTTGCAGAATTGTTCGAAGATGATGACGACGGTTGCGCACTCGACGTGATCAACGTGGTTTGAGTGACTACGATCGTACTACCATTTTGCACCGAGCTGTAAACCCGCGTCGACTGTGATCCCGAAGCGCTGCTAGTGGTACTCGAGCTCGAACTTGGGTCAGTGGATGTCGTGGAACTTGCTCCATCATCAGAATACACGGAACTAGGCGTTGCGCTAGCAAATGAGGACTGTGACGTTCTAGAAGGCGAAACCGACAGAGAAGAGGACTGCGAGCCTCTAGAAGAAGACGAAGAAGATGAGAAGCTAGAGCTCGTGGAAGATGTTGATGTCGTGGATGAAATCGATGAGATTGGAGTGAACAGAGAGGATTGAGCTGGTACATACTCAGAGGAGACTGAGTCTCCGTTCAGACCGGCAATCAGCAGCGAGTTAGAAGTTTCTCGGCGCATCAACACTTTTTGATGGTTGTGGTCATTTTCATATAAGTGGGGTTTCTGTTCGCTTAGCGGGTCTGCTTCCTGGTGATACAGGCAGAATGTCTGATGCAACTTCTCAAGAGAGTCCGTCTGGGTGAGTAATAGCATCGTGCCGAAGAGAGCAACGATGGTGACGGCCAAAAACGAGAGAGTAGCCATTATTTTAAGTGATTTGAGCAGGTTTAGCGATTATTTATCCGAATTTATTTTGGTTCTTTGCAAACGATGGAAGTCTTCTAGGAAAGTGGTGGGAGCATCCAGTAAAATGAGATCTGGCTAACGAGTGCTGGGTTTATGCAAGAAGGACGTCCGCTTTAGTTGAGGAAAATTGCTTTTTGGATAATCCTGTCGAGCCCAAGCTAACACCTTAAAAGTTGATGGAATATCTATGTTTTGATTTCAGGGCGTGAGAATTTTTTGCCTGCGATCTTTTTTTTTTTCCCTCGCCCTTCGCGTTACTAGTACTGCGAATCGGCTCTAGCCGAGGATAAAAATAAACCCCCTATATCAAGCACCGGCGTCTCAACGGGCGCGGACTTTCAAAACGCCATGGCTCCTAGAGTATCAATAAGAGCGAAGATTCGTATTATTTAAGTTTCATATTTTTCAAAACAACTTTGTAGAGGGGTGTTTATGGGTGCGAGCAAAATAGGGTCCGTTGTCAAATTTCTTGGTATAAAGGGAGAGATCCAGGGAGTGTTCAGGACCTTCCCGTGCCTGTCGCAGCGACTTTGTGCAGTTCCTGAACGCGCCCACGTATGGATGTACGGGTGTACATAAGCTTCTTTAAAAAAAAAAAAAGAAAGAGGACCACAAAGCCAGAGTTTTTGTATTATACTTTGGTAGTCTCGTTGTCTTTATAAGCGGTCAAATTTAATCAATATAGTTTATTTATCTAACCTATCAAAGAAGTGATTAGCGACTGATGATGGCATTTTACTGAGTGAGAATGCGCCGCGGCGAGCTGTTTCAATCAAAGACTTAGGACAGGAGAGCGAACGAGCACGTTAAGCTGCAGTCCCTGGGCTGCGAATCAGCCATTAACAGGTGAATATTTCCCTGTAAAACGAGCTATCTTCTTCTTTTAACGGCAACTTTGCCAATGAGGCAAAATCAATGATTGCTTTGTACCATGTGGAATTATGGGCAGGCGAAACTGAAAATGGCCAATATTTTCAAGTGGTCAGTGGCATTATTTGATCCTAGATTTATCGCGCTTTTTTCACTTTTCCCGGCTACGAGTCATATCTGCCTTTTCATTTTATTTTTGAGATCGTAGAATCATAGGTTAACAAAGCGAAATAATAAATTCCGGTCTCTCCTGGTCTGGAAGGTGGAAGACCTCTCCGAAGCGTGAACCGTCAAGCAAACAAATATCGTGCACCTGAGAACCCAAGCTTTCGATTTTTTCGTCCGTATCAACGGACAGGAGACTCAAAACATCCACTATTGCCATCTTCGTCTGTGAAGAATTGTCACTAATCTTCACAATATAATTTACCAAAACCTCATGTCCATCCTTGATGAGGGAATCCTGCTCTCCAGTGAGTCTCGCATCTCTTTTCAACAATTTCTCGTCATTTTTGAATGTTTCTTTTCTGCATGCTGCCTTTTTTCCTAATTTAACCAACGGGTTTTTTTGCCCCTCTTGTGTGTGTACTTCAATCAATCCGAAACTATTGTCGAGCATCATATTTTGGATGCGGCACGAAAGTGAGGCGCGGGGCTCCTTGTTGTTCTTATACAGATCTGAAGAGGGCCCTCGATCACGCAATGCCAGCTTTCAAAGTAAAGTGTAGCGTGCAGTTCCAAGGATAGCGTGTTTCCAAGGAAACTGCATAGCCGATTATGCCAAACTCCAGCCTTCCGGCAGTTTTGCTCGATCAAAATATTCGGGCATTCAGATTCGGAATGTTGAATTGACACCTATACATGATTTATTGTTAAGGCTTACGACATCTTTTCAGTTTTTGTAAAATCGTCAAATTGCGGCATGGTGCATACAATGATTTATCTCATGCTTGCATAATGTCAATACTTCAAGTCCTTTCCATGACTAAGCCTACTGAACTATATTCTTTTTTGGCATCGCCCGAAAGATTCTTTTCATGCGCCTCATACTCCAAATAGTCATGTTTTTCAGGAATTAATTAAAGATGAATCGCTTCAGAGAATTGCGATCCTTGTTATTAGACGAGCCACGTGTATCTGTTTGACTGGAATGTGCTTCCAGACTGTTCGCTAGAGATAACAAATCGAAGATAAGGCGCCGTACGCCGCCGCCTACGCGCGCGGCTCTAAAGCGAAAATACACAACAACGGACCTGCAGACAAGCGATGTCGGGCCATTTAGGCTAATAAAATCCACTTTCTCCTTGATAGCATTTTTTTAGCCTTGGAACGATATTTATCTTGCAAAGAAGAAAACCAACCCCCTAAACATTTCACAGTCATCATAGAAAATCAACCCCTCAAACACATACCTCAATGGCACTCGAAAATAGTCTTGGATCAGTCAAATTGCACCCAGAACAAGACGATAATGGTGATCCAAGGGTTGAAATCGAGAGAGCAGCGATATTAAAGACCGAAAAATTCAAAGTTGGTGATGAAAGTCAGCTGAGAAAAACCGAGAGTTACAGCCAGCAAGACAGCGTGTTCAGGTATGGATACGAAGTCTTGGGAACGTACATTGTTCGGTTGTGTGAAGAGCAGATTGAAAAGGTGTTGGCCACTGTTGATATTTTAGTTTCACTGGAATTCAACGAACAAAAGCTCCAAAATCTTGTTTTGGACGCGTACGACTTTGCAACAATTGACAAACTTGAATTCGGCGAAGTGATTGAAATTATGGGAAAGGGTGGTATTATGGAAGCTATCATCACAATGGTTGGATGATTCAAGAGATGCCTCGATTTTATGGTAAACGGGCGGTTTTTTGGTATCATGTATTGGCCAATACGCAATATAACTCATTTTCACATAAATTTCGAAAGCTGGATAGACTATTTAGGTGAATCGCCTTTTTCAAATTTTTGTATTTTCTGGCAATGGTCAGGGATTGCTCCTAAGACAAATAGGCGCACTGGCTACCCTTTCTCTCTGTTCATGCAAAATCCGGCCGATAATGGCATTTTACCGAGTGAGACCAAGTTGCGGCGGGTTGTTTCAATCAAAGACTTAGAACAGGAGGGCGAATGAGCATGTCGAGCCGCAGTCCCTGTCAGAAGCTGCGTCAGCCAGCCACAATTAAGAATATATTCCTCTTTTATGAACCAACTTTTTGCGAATGAAACTATTTTTTCAACACAAATATATTTTACAGAGCTATTTTTGACTTCGTAATTTATTAAAAGACCCAAACATAAGTCAGCCATTGCGACCACTTAAAAATTTCGGCCATTTGAACTTTCGCCCGCTCAAATTCTTGGATAGTACAACAAAGCAGCCATCAATTTCAACTCACTAATAAAAAACAAACAAGATAATTTGTTTCCCTCTTAGTAAGCATCTCAGCCTCCGGGTCCAGACTTTGCGGCCGAGACACTTACCCCTATTTTTTCATCCGCAGCGCCTGCACGCAGGAATGACGCATGTCACCTCGACCTGAGACGTTGTCCACTAAACCGTTTTTCCAGACAAATTCTATCCCAAGGCGCATTTCCGAGAATTAAAAAAAAAAAAAAACAGAATATGTGCATATTATCACAGTCTTAAAACGCTTGATGCCCACATTCTCAATTCGGTCAAATTATTGAAATGCACCAATCTCGAAAGGCCTGAATGAAAGCTTAACTCGGAACTGTCGGCCATTTAGTGCGACCCTCCATGCACAACAGGGTTTGCAAAATACACGCGCTACTCGATCAACCTTCATCTCAATTCACTAAAATACCCAATTGATTCCACCATGGCAATAACGCTACGCGAGCAGCTCGCTGACTTTCCGGTCAAGCAGATGGCGGTGGTCTCGATCATCCGCTTTGCCGAGCCGATTGCATTCACGTCGCTATTTCCTTATCTCTACTTTATGATACGAGACTTTCAAATAGCGCCTACTGAAGAAGAAATCTCCAAATACTCGGGTTATTTGGCATCTTCATTTGCCTTTTGTCAATTCTTATTTGCAGTACAATGGGGCAAGATGCTGGATCGTCTAGGTCGCAAACCAGTATTGTTATGTGGACTTCTTGGCACATCTGCTTCTCTTCTCCTTTTTGGTTTTAGCACAAGCTACTATATGGCTCTTTTTTCCCGTAGTTTGGCCGGTGTACTAAATGGTAATATCGCCGTGTTAAGAACGGTTGTTGGCGAGATCTGTACCGATCGCAAACACCAAGCTTTAGGATTCAGTACGCTTCCATTGCTTTTTAATTTTGGCGCTGTCATAGGTCCCTTGATCGGTGGTTCGCGTCTTTTCACCAATCCAAAGGCCAATAGTCCGTATAAGAGCTCTGGCCAAGAATTGGCGTCCATCTCTCTGTCTTTTCCGGATTCTTATTTCAAGTTCCGCGACGCTCACCCATACGCCATGTCCAACGTCGTCGTTGCGTTGTTTTTATGGTCCAGCTGTATAATTGGATTTTTATTTTTGGAAGAAACCAATGAGAAATTTGCAGAAAAAAGAGATATCGGGCTTGAATTGGGTGACACCATCACGCATTTTATCTGGAGAGGCGAGCGCAAAGTCCGCCCATGGCAGAAACAAACTACTGACGAGGAAACGCCTCTTCTTTCTCAGCAGACCCTGGACCTCACATCTTCTTCAGTCACTAATATGGCTATAGGGGATACAGGGTCGATTCTGTCTCGTATTCTGTCTCCAAATTCTCGTTCTGAAACAGGCACTGCCGTTGGTGACGAAGTGATGGATGAGCTGGAGGATGTCGAAGCCATCGAACCATACGTGAGCAAAAGTCTATCCAATGCCATCGTGAGACGGTATTCGCAATCGTCGGCAAAGCCTTCGCTTAAGGAAGAGCGGAGGCTTACACCACAGGTTATTTCTGTCATTTTGTCTAATTGCATCATTTCACTCCACAACATCGCCTACAATGAGTTTTTGCCCGTGTTTCTCGCCGCTCAATTCCGCAAAGAAGCCTTGCACTTTCCCTTCACCATCAGCGGGGGATTTGGCCTTGAAACGTCATATATTGGTATGCTTTTCTCGTCCACGGGAATTATAGGTATGGTTATTATCCTCGTAGTCTTTCCTTGGATTGATCGCCGCTTGGGTACGCTCAATGGATTCCGCTTATCCCTCGTATTCTTTCCCATTGTATACGCGTGTGTTCCGATGTCCATCTTCACCCTTCACAAGTACAACAAGGCGTTTCCTTCCTGGGTCACGCCAACGTTCTTGTACAGTCTCACATCTCTCAAAACGCTTGCTTCGGCTACGGGAATGCCACAAATCATGATACTTAACCACAGAGCAGCCGCAAAACAGCATCGCGCCTACGTGAACTCGCTCACCATGAGCATGTTGGCATTGGCACGGTTCATCGGCCCCATTCTATTTGGTTATTTGATGACCCTTGGAGACCAACATCGCATAGGCTGGCTTTCATGGTGGCTTATGGCCCTTCTTGCGTTATTTGGGCTCTTCCAGTCGTTCTACATGAAAGACTACGAAGATTAGTGCATTGACTAAAGGATCTTCGAGTTCTCTCTAACCCTACGTTTTCCTGATACAAAGAATTTATAGAGAAGATTTGTAAAAAGTACATGTCGAATATTTAATATTTTTGACTCAATTTTGCAGTAGTTTGAATGCGCAGGTTCTCGCGTGAGTCATAGATTTTGCCATCAATTGTTGCAGCAGAACGCATGTGTGGCGCGCTCTCATTCGCCTTTGCATGCAATTAGGCAATTAGGGTTGGTGTTACACACACCGTTGGTCGCGCAATCATGTATATTAGGCGTCTGACGTTTGCCGATAGCAGACTCCAATGCAATTGGCTAATATATCGAATTTGAATTTCCGACACATTAGAATTTAAACTCGCAGTTTCCAACAAGAAATCAGAGCCAAATCAAAACGCTTCGTTATTTAGAAATCGCCGTATTGTTTTTCACTTGAACAGCACATGGACCGCTGAGGTTATCAGACAAACCCGTGGACTGCACCAAGAGTCTGTGGCCGCGCGTCGCCAAGCACTTGACCTTCATTTTGGGAAGATAGTCATTCATTTATTGGTAGCGGGACCATCACCTTCGGATACCACCTGGGCGAAGGCTTTGAGGCGCAAGATCTACTCTGAAAAATCACTTTATTTAGTCATAGTAGCTCTACGGGATAAATGATTCGATATCAGTATCTACCAGAAGGATTCTTGCGCAGCAGCCAATACCAATAATCTATTAATTGCCTGAATAAACATGAAAACCTTCTCCCCCAAAAATACTAGATATTTTTCAATCAACATGATGATCAATCTCTGAATCGGTCTTTCATCGGTCGCTTTGACTGCACCTAGGCCCTCGATGGCCCATTATGCAGGCCGTGACGCGCGACCTCGCAGGAAGTCCTCAGATAGGGCCGTGTGCACTCATGGGCCCCGGCCACAGAGAAGGCGTTTGGCCCCGGCCTCATCTTTCTTCTGCTACCCTTCAAAATGTCCGGTTTCCGTGAACAGATGCGGGGATTTCCCATCTGGCAGATGGCGGTGATATCGATGATCCGGTTCTCGGAGCCGATCTCGTTCACGTCGCTCTTCCCCTACATTTATTTCATGATCCGCGATTTCCATGTCACCAACGATCCGTCTCAAATCTCGAAGTTCACCGGTCTTCTCGCTGCCTCATTTGCGCTCTCGCAATTCTTTTGTTGTATTCAGTGGGGTAGGCTTAGTGACCGCATTGGCCGTAAGCCGGTCTTGTTAATTGGCCTTACCGGAGGCGCAGTGTGTATTCTTATCTTTGGCTTCGCTCCCAACTTCTATGTGGCTCTTGCTGCACGTACCCTTGCAGGAGCACTCAATGGCAATATTGCCGTGTTACAAACCCTCGTAGGTGAAGTAGTTACCGAGAGAAAACACCAGGGCCTTGCCTTCGCCTCGCTTCCCTTGCTTTGGAATGTAGGATGCGTGGTGGGTCCCTTAATTGGTGGTTCCAGCTACTTGACGCGTCCTCGCGTAGAGACTAGCCCCGGAACTTTTGGTGTTCATTCGTTCTATGAAAACTTCATCACCAAGTACCCATATGCACTCTCCAACGTCGTCGTATCGGCCATGCTTCTTCTGAGCGCGTTGGTGGGGTTCCTTTTCTTGGAAGAGACTCATTACAGGGCCAAGAAAAGGTACGATGTCGGTTTGGCCACCGGTGACGTGATTCTCCGTCTTTTTGGCTCCAAGATTCCCGCGAGACATTGGGAGACTAAAAATAGGTCGAAATTCACCGAGGACGAACCCGTTCCTGACACCTTCGATGATGCCGCATCGATCAATTCCGATGACGAAAATACCCCGCTCAACTCTGATCCGGTGGGTATGTATGCGTCCAGCTCTGACATCGAAAGTGAAGACCAATTGATGACACCACTGGGACCGCTTAGCAAAAGATCGTCGCTCGCCGTGAGACGTTTTTCTGAAGCATGCTCTTTGAGACCTACTGTTCTGACCGCCACCGGAATCTCGGAAGTTGACGAATCGTCATCGATCTGGGCGGCCCTCGCCAACAGAAATATATTCACATATAAGGTTCTTGGTACTATGGTAGCATACTTTTCCATTGTGTTCCACTGTTTGATCTACAGCGAGTTCCTGCCGGTATTTCTCGCAGGACCTTTTCAAAGAGAAAATTTGAGCTTTCCTTGGCATGTGAAGGGCGGTTTGGCCTGGAATACCGAGGAAATCGGAACCTTGCTCTCGTCCGTTGGACTAGTCGGTTGTTTTATGGTCATTGTGATCTTCCCCTTCATGGATAGACACATGCGGACAATCGAGGGATTCCGCTTTGCGTGCTGCATGTTCCCGATTGCATACATTTTCTTCCCCTACATTATCTTCCTTCTGCCCGGCTACAATCCGCAGAATCCTTCCTGGCTCTATAGAGTCCTCTTATATGCCAATTCAATGATTGCCGTTGTGGGTAGCTCGTTGGCCTTCCCGCAAGTCACCATCTTGGTGTACCGTGCAACGAAGCCTAAGTACAGACAATTGGTAAATGCCACCACAATGAGTGCCAATTCCCTAGCACGGTTTGTCGCCCCGGTCTTGTGGGGTGTTTTGACTTCTTTCTTCGACAAAAGGGGTCTCTCGCAAGTCCCATGGAACATCTTGGCATTATTGGCAGTCTTGTCGGTGGTTTTAGCTTTCAGCATTGATGAGTATTCCGAAGACGTCGAGGTCACCGAAGACCAAGTTTGATGAGAGATGTACTGAACAGAAAGGGCAAACTACATGGCAATCTTGCATTGGTAATACATTCAATAGTATTTACTTCCGTCTGCGGCGATGAGTCCGGTATACAAAGTCTTAGATCAGTTTATCATTTCATTATAAGTGTACAGTCAGGTAGACCAATTCGCAAAGAATGTTTTGTAGATTTTCGTCGTTTTCAAAGACTCGTAGTCCAGATTCCGTGACAATTATAATGACAAGACTTCATAAAAGATGATGTCACTTTGAGCATAAGCATAGATTAATGGTTATGCAACTGACGGATTCATCATCAACATGGTGGACAATAAATACAATTGGTCAATCTGATTATCTGATTCCCGTATTATTAAAGTATAAAAAAAGTGAAGATTCCCGTCTTGAGTAAAAAAAGTAGATATAAAAAAAGATGATAATGATGTTGATGGTTGAGATGCTGAATCTAATCCGACACGATAAAGGGAAGCATTCTGACCTCCAGCAACCTATCGAATAATAGATTTCTGTTGATAAGATATGAAACCTCTAACCGAGTCTAGGAAAAGCGAGTCCGTCAAAGGACTTCCTTAGAATCTTTGGTTAGCCTTCTTTGCCTTGATTCTCTTTTGAATCTGGATGGCAACAACGGCGACGAAAGCCAAGAAGACCAAGACGAACACAAGAATAACACCGGCTGGAAGCATTTTAGTTCAATATTTCTTGAAGTAAGGAAAGTAAGAAGGGGTGAGGGTGGGGGGTCCTGTGTATTTATTGTGACCAACTGCGAGAATTTTTCGAGTGCGCGCTTTTTGGTGCTTTGTTATTTTGTAACGTCCATATCCAGCGCGCACTCCGGATTGGGCGGAAAAGACAGCCAAAACAAGACTTCCGAGGGGTACTGTGCAGGTGTATGCGGGCAGCGTTCGTAACGAGCCTTTTCTCTTTGCTGATATACATTACTTAAAAGAAACAGACAATTAAAAAAAACTATGAGAAGAACCCCAGAATTTGAAAAGACATTTTCTATATTATTGTATGCAATAATATTAAAAGAGCACGAAAAACCCAGTCTTTTCTATCCGGTCCACTTGGTGCCGAGCCGACGTCGAGTTGCTGGAAGTTTATATGCACACCTTTCCGAGGACATCTCCGCCAATCACGGCTCGACATTTTGACAGATGATTGTACAGGGACACGACCTTCTCGGTGAGGCATTTTTTTCGTCGCCTACATCATAACTTGGATCCGTATTTGTTGCCTCAAGGCGGGTATTCTTATCGGCAATTGAGTTCGGAGAATTTCTTTCATTTGAGTGAAGAAATATTTGAGCATTAGACCAGATATCTGTTTTAAGGTAAAAAAAAAAAAAGTATAATTTTAAGGGAGAATTGCTTTACATTATTTTATCCGTGGAGAACCCTTGAGAGGATTCCTGGTCATGACGCAATTGGGTTGGAAGAGTTGGTCCGGTGTATCCGATAAAGGCGATGCGCTGCTTTTGCCGTGCCGATGACCTGCACATCCCCGTTCCATCGCCACAGATCAAAGGAAGTTCGTACAAGAATCGGTGACCTTTTTTTTTTTTTTTCTGAAATCATGACCATGCGACAAGTTTGAATCGAAAATAATTCGATGTAAAAAAAAGCGTCCTTTTTAATAACTGTGTGTCATTATCTTGCGCTGAGCGAATAGTGAGCTCTTCGCTGAAGGTTCTAAAATTTCGGCGGAGTGATTTGCAACGAGCGATGCAAGCTTTTTTTAGGATTTTCGAAAATACCGAATTGAGACTGAAACTTCCATCCATTTAATCCAAAAACCGCAATCTTAGATTCTCATCTTCGATTTCTGTAGCATCTTTCATCCATAATGTCGCTGATTTAATATTAGGGCGTAGTGATCTATTTGCATTTTAAATAATTGCACTTATCAGATACTAGTTCAATCTCTGTCTTCTAAGACCAGATGATCTGTGACTGGTTGACACAAATGAAGATCCCAGGAACTTGCAAAATACTTAAATCTGAACTTTCACGATGTTCTATCTGCACCATCTATGTCAAAAGCTACAGACGGTAAAACACACTTACCTTTCACAACACATTGTATTACAGCTAATCGAAATCTTCGCTTACCTATAAAGTTCATCGAAGCATGGCTATGGCTTTAAAGCTGCGATCAGATCTTCGATCACATGAGCTCTTCGTAAACTATCGAGATATTCCGAGACCCTTCGCAATTGCTTCTGCAACCAATGAAGGTGTTGTCACAAAGCTCGAAATTTTTGATCCCATTGTAGGAAACCACCAAGCCCCGAAACTTGTCATCACAGCTCAATCGAAAGCCTTCATGAGGGTATGTGTCGAG
>JAJMGZ010000067.1:0-59163 GCA_030582795.1 Metschnikowia chrysomelidarum
ACAATGACTATCAAATCGAGAGAGCTCAGCATTATGCCACCAAGTACAAGTTGGACCACAAATTGTCTTACGTCAAGGGTGACTTCATGCAGATGGACTTCGAGCCAGAATCGTTTGATGCCGTGTACGCCATCGAGGCCACTGTTCACGCTCCTGTGTTGGAGGGTGTATACTCGGAAATTTACAAGGTGTTGAAACCAGGTGGAGTTTTCGGTGTTTACGAGTGGGTTATGACCGATGCTTACGACGAGTCTAACGAAGAGCACCGTAAGATCGCTTACGGTATCGAGGTGGGTGATGGTATTCCTAAGATGTATAAGAGAGAAGTTGCCGAGCAAGCCTTGAAAAACGTCGGATTTGAGGTTGAGTACGAGAAGGACTTGGCTGACGCTGACGACGAGATTCCTTGGTACTACCCATTGGCCGGTGAATGGAAACACGTCCAGACCTTGGCGGACTACTGGACTATCTTCAGAACGTCTGGTGTCGGTAGAAAGGTCACCACCGAGATGGTTGGCTTGTTGGAGAAAATCGGGTTTGCTCCAAAGGGTTCCAAGCAGGTCACTGGTGCTTTGGAGGATGCCGCAGTCAACTTGGTTGCTGGTGGAAAGCAAAAGTTGTTCACTCCAATGATGTTGTACATTGCCAGAAAGCCATTGGATGCTGAAAAATAATTTAAAACTAGATAGCTAATATTTAATTTCTTCAAATATATTTTTGCATAAAGTTGAACATTTCACCACGTACTTCCAGCCGATGGAAGGTGTAAGAACCACCTTTATATAAACTCAAGAGTTCTCTAGCGTCCTTCGATATTTGGCTGAAAACCCATTTTACATTCTATCTTCATTGACGTGCTTACATCGCGCAGGTCTCCTTCTCATTGTTTTTGCAGGTCAGCATTCAGACACGTTTCACGCTCAGGCACCACTGAAACGCATGCGGGCAGGCTAGCTGCAAAACCTACGATATTGATTAAAAAGACAGCCAAAAAGCAAAAAGTAATGACTCCTGCGCGATTCGAACGCGCGCATCTTACGATAACAGAACTTGAGTCTGCCGCCTTAGACCGCTCGGCCAAAGAGCCTTAGATGTTTTCTACTCAGGCGTGCTTCATTAAGTTGCATATTTGTGAAAAATTTTTCATCAAAACCTGCATACAGTCGCCGGCGGATGTAAGATTATAAGCGCCATGCATGAAATGCTTTATGCAGTTTCTCGGAAATAAAGGATGAGCTACTGAGATTAGACTCGTAGCCAGGCATGGTTAAAGGTTTTATGTATAATATATTATATAGTTTTGCTAATGGAAGGTAGAAATACCGGCCAAAAGCGTCCTTTAATCTGATGCATCTACCAAAAAAAAAAACAAAAAAAGATTTCATTGGTAGTTCCGAGATCCGTTAAAATAAGTATTGTCTTTGAGATTTTAGATCATAATTTATAGTCAGAGCGTAGCTTTGACATCATGGCGCCGCGCATTTCTATTATTATCAATTTCAGCTATGACGATGTTGACCTCAAACAAATCTGGCAAAACATTTTCGACACGGCATTCTGTAATCATCTAAGGCACTCTCAAATAGGTGAAAAGTTTATACTGATGTGTCTTTCAGGTGATCTTTACTACAAGGGACCGAGAAATAAGATCTGACCGAATCATTATGCCATTTGAATCTTTCGTATGACTTCTCCGATTTTCTTGTCTCGTTCTAGTTTGACTGTCTGACACCTTCTTTCCGCCTGCTTTCTTTACGAATCCCTTTGAATTGATATCATCCTAATAGACTTGTTAGGTCGTATATACAGACTACAATTATTACCTCTCAATGTACTAATGATGCGAAAGAGCGGGACTTTGGCAGGCAGAGTCTGATTAAGGATACAAGATGAGATGAAAAGAGTAATATTGTATGCGGATGCGCTACTTAGCGCACACGCGGGGTGAAAGCAATTTTTTGCTTTGAAGCACATTGCTGGTGCAAATCTTTCTTGTTTAACGACCTGCAAAGCTTGGTGTGCTGGTATAAATTGAAGTATTGACCATCATACACGAGAATCTACGAGATCATACTCATGGCGCAAGAGTAATAGAATTCTAGCTTCATCGTTCAATGGGTAATCTTGAGACTGGAACGAAGAGAAAACATGAGACTCTTATCGACAAGCGAAGAACTCCTCTTAAGTTTCGTTTTTGTAGCCAGAGTCGGCGTGTCGAATATTCTTTACGGTATTTGTGTCGAGTACTTTCATTTTCTTCACCTCAACTTTTGAGTTAACTTGATTGGTTTCGTTACTTTCTCGTTGCATGCAGATTCTATGCAGAAAGGTCACTATATTAGTCAAAGTATACTATAAATTATCCACATCCCATGCTCAGATTGAAGTTTGAGCCTTCGAGCGCTTAATAGCATAAACCAAAGTTCTTCATGGAGCTTTGGTTTCGTGATCAGGTGATTTCTCAAAAATCGATGTATTCACAACTGGAACTCGGAATTTTGGAGGTGTGACGAGCAAAAGAATATGTATTTTCAAAATCACAGGTGATGTTTCTTTAAACAATTCAACAAACGAAATTCAATCATATTTCTCGCCCCGGACTCTTGAGCAATTTGGAACTTGGGTGTGTTGCAACTTACAGGGTTCCTAAGATGACTTGCTCAAAATATTTGAGGGAACCATTATTATAACCGTATCGCTCTTCCGTCTTGCCCTTCTTGAGTCTGATTTCAAGTGAAAATCCATTTTGTTTGATCTTCAGATGTTTTGTATATAATCATTGGAAAAGGATCTTTTCAGAGCTTATCTGCTCAGTCATTGGGATGCACATTCTAGATGCGGCACTTTGCACGAATTTGGTCGAATGCGACGGCAATGGCTACAAGGAGCGGCCAAGCTCCCTTATCGTTCTTTTTTCTCTTGCTTTTTTTTTTTTTGCTAATCAAAGGTATGTTAAGTACTAGGAACACTGAAATGGACGTCAACATTCCAGTGAGTGGAGTTAAGAGCTCGTAATTAAAGTAATCTCCCATGAGTACATAATACTTTGTTATTCGTTAACTTTTGAGTTTTCTCAACAACAAGTAGTTCAAATTCTTCAAATGTGTCAGCGGCTCCATTTTGGCAATCCAGATCCGTAGAAATTGCTTTTCAAAAGATCGGCCAGCCATTTCCCTTATCTTTTCGAAATATCAATTTTGGGCGCACCCTACTCTCAGGTCTTCAGCCCGTGGAGTCGAATTTCTTTAAAATATCAATTTTGCATGAACTCAGTTTCTCCACTTCACCTGCCTCTTAATGATATCAAATTGACATTCATCCAATCGTTTACAAGTAAAAGAATGTCCGAGACATGACTTTTTTTGATTCAAAAAACTCCGCGAACCCTTTGATATGCATTCAGATGAAGCCGCTTGCGCCATGGCCCGGCCGCTCTTGGATTCGAAGCCCTGCCCTGGCCGTGCCATTTACCCATGTGGCGACTTTTCAAAAGGCCATTAGTGAAGTCGAAATCAAATAACCCGTGGGCTCAAATCTTGTCTAACTCGCCGAAAAAGACATTTAAAAGGATAGCCTACTCATAATACAATGCCTCGCTTAATTAACTTGGCCGTAGATGCGTCAGGGGAAGGGACAAAGGGTCATTTACCCCGCAAGGGCCCATGTAGCGGAGTCATTGACAAGTCAGGGTGAACGGAGTCAGACAAGGGCGCATTTAGCCGATCTCATTGTTACGATACGAGTGGCACGAATTCATTGATAAGAATTGACCTCTAAAGGCAGTTGAACTCGATAATTTTGCCAGAGTGTCACTAAGTGCAGCTGGAAGCGACAAAGTCTCAAAATAGCGCGCAAGCCCTCCTCGTAATGGCCTTGACGCACGGCGAATGCATTGGCGGACTGCAGGCGGGACCCTGAAAAGACGGCACTTTGTCGGCAAAGCACGGCATTCTCTTTCTCATTAGATGCCAAGGCAAGAAATAAAAAATGTCTGCATGATGTTATACGCAGTGCGAGTGACATTTGATAAGAAAATGGGTCCGACTTACTCCTTGGTTGGTACTTATATAGCCCCGCACCCTTATTCTCGATTTTTTAAGGCTTGGTTTTGACTTAATATAGTCTTATTTTTCATAAGTTTTTTCTCATTTATTGCATTTTTTACCGCTGCCTGCTTGTTTTTGTTGCCACGTCATTTCTGCACCAATAATCAAATTTTGCCCCACAAATGGCCGATATTGAGAAGTCCGTGGGCTCCTCCGACGAGGTTCATTACATCCATGAAAATGACTCGATTTCGGAAATGAAGACTGAAATTCATGAGGTTCAAAGAAATTTGAAAGCAAGACACATATCCATGATAGCTCTTGGAGGAACAATCGGCACTGGTCTTTTCATTTCCACAAAGACTCCCATCAGCGCTGGACCAGTGATGGCGCTCATCTCATATTTATTCATTGCCACTTTTGCATACTCCGTCACACAATCTTTGGGTGAAATGGCTACATATATCCCCTGCTCGGGCTCCTTCACGCAATTTGCTGCCCGCTTTGGGTCCCCCGCGATTGGTTGTGCCAATGGGTGGATGTATTGGTTCTCATGGGCCATTACCTTTGCATTGGAAGTTTCGGTGGTGGGCCAAGTCATAGAATACTGGACGGAAGCTGTACCCTTGGCTGCATGGATCTCAATTTTCTGGGTATTAATCACAATTTCTAACATGTTTCCTGTAAAGTTTTACGGTGAAATCGAGTTCTGGGTGGCGTCCATCAAGATTATCGCAGTAGTAGGCTGGTTGATTTACGCTTTATGCATGGTTTGTGGTGCTGGCAGCACCGGTCCTGTCGGATTCAGATACTGGCGCAATCCTGGTCCCTGGGGAGATGGCAGCGCGTTCACTGAATATGTCACCAACATCAATACTGCCAGATTCTTATCCTGGTTAAACTCTTTGATCTCAGCTATGTTCACTTTCCAAGGAGTTGAGTTGGTTGGTGTTTCCTGTGGGGAGTCCGCAAATCCTCGTAAGGCTGTACCTGCTGCCATCAAAAAGGTAATCTGGAGAATTGTCATTTTCTACATTATGTCTATCTTCTTCATGGGCTTGTTGATCCCATATAATGATCCCAAGCTTCAGGGCGGCAACTCTTTCGCTGCTTCATCTCCCTATATTGTGGCGATTCGGAATTCTGGAACTCCGATCTTGCCCGACATTTTCAACGCGGTAATTTTTCTAGCTGTCGTGTCTGCGGGAAATTCAAATGTCTACTGTGGGTCCAGAATCTTGTATGGCTTGGCTGAATCACGAGTTGCACCAAAGGTTTTCCTTAGGGTTACTAAGCACGGCATTCCTTACGTGGCGGTATTATTTACTGCCATTTTCGGTGCATTAGGGTACTTGACCGTGTCCCATACCGGTAACACTGTATTCAATTGGTTGTTGAATATTATTGCTGTGGCTGGATTAATCACCTGGGTGAACATTTCCTTTTCGCATATCAGATTTATGAACGTGTTGAAGTCCAGGAATATAAGCAGAGATGTGTTGCCCTTCAAGGCCCGCTGGATGCCATGGTTTGCTCATTACGCCTTTATATTGGCCTTCATTCTCGTTTTTGTGCAGGGTTTCACTGCCTTCTACGGCTTTTCGGCCTCTGGTTTCTTCACGGCATATATTTCGGTGATTTTGTATGCTATCATCTGGGTAGTCGCTCACTTTTATTACAATGGCTTTAACAGAAATGCATTCACAATGAAGGCACTTCTTATTCCACTAGATGAGGTCGATATTGATAGCGGCGCCAGAGAAATGGATTCCGCAGTATGGGAGGAGGAGACTCCGACTACATTAATTGGTAAGTTTTGGGCGTTTTTGTCGTGAACCATTCCGAAACATATTACATTTGATATAGATTATGACATAATAGATAGGCATTGATACACATACTATGATGAGTTTTTCGTGAAATTTTGACTATTGACAGTTTGATATCTCTCCGTATAATCCAGATCCGATATTATCTTGTTTGTTTTTGCAGAAAGATCGCGGATACAGGGTGTCTCAGACCTGGAATAAGGACTATATCGGAAGCTGTATGCAATCGATGGGCACTTTCTAGACGAGAGCACGATATGTTCAACTGGCCTCAAATGAAGAATACGCAGAATGAAGCAAGCGTCAGATTCGAAGTTTTTTTTGGCAAATTTGGTTTACCAAGTTTTTTTTTGAGAATTTTGACTAGCAAAAGGAACGAGGAGTTTCCCAATTTTCGCAGAAACGTTAATTTCACCTTTAAAATAACATTCTTATAAATTTCAAATAAAGAAAAAAAAGAATTTTATAAAGCTCACTTTAAATTAAGGGATAGAAACAAGCTCATAAATCAATTTTCAGGAACTTTTCGGGATCAATTAACAAGAAAAAGGAATTTGTTAACTGACCCGGTCTGCATGCTGATAGTCGCCCTTGAGTTCTGAGGGTCGGGTCAGTCTTGAACCCTGCGGTGCCGTTTGTTGAGTTGCTCGCGGCGCGGGTCTGTAAGAGTTCAGAGTTCTCGATTCGCTCGAATGTGGGAAAAATTACCGAGATTTACCGAGATTAGCCGTCAGAGACTTTTATCTTTTTCTCTTTCTCAAGTATTTTATTTTAGTGGGCCGCTAGATTATGGAAAGGCGCCTTGAACTCAGCACCGCCCTGTCGTGCGCGTAATTCGCCCAAGCGCAAACCCCGCGTCGTGTCAAAACAAATAAAAACATTCACACATTACGCGAATTCATTAAAAAAATACCATTCCATTATTCGAAGATTTTTAATTTAGTTTTTTTGTCTTTTTATTGCAAAATCCCCAGCTTCGGTGGTGTGCCGCGGGTCGCGTGACAATTGTTTGGGGCTGCTCGCACGGCGCCTTATCTCGCCGCGCTCGCCCCAACTGTCGCCAGCAGTTATCGGATTCCGCCTTGCTTTTGCTTCTCTCTTAGGAAATTCTCGAACCACCTAACGAAGCTGCCATATTTCAAAGTTTTTCCTGATAGCTCCGTTCAGTCGCTCAACCGGTGCTAAATACGCTATATCTCGCTAGACATAGCTGTTTCCTCAGCGCCCCATTTCGCCGGTCTCAAACACATAAAGCCATTGTTGCGAGGTTTTTGTAACTCCCGTCCCCCAAACTTTTCCTTACGTTCAACAGAAATAACAAAGCGATAAATCTGACCGTCTGATTTGAGTAAAGCGTATTTCTTTATTTCTTTTTCATGGCCTTGAGACGCTCCGCCGCCTATATCTATCCCCTCCGCCCCAACATGATTGGGTCTATTTACAACTATGTTTTTGGGCGCCAACCCACTCCCGAGCAGCACAGACAATACACCACCAACAACCCGACATTTCCTCCAAAGATGACGGAGTCTTTCCACCCGCGGCTTGGGGCGATGCTCCAGCAGTTGGACGCGATTGCACCACGCTTCGCCGTACGTGGCAGCGACATTCACATTCTTCTGCTGCCGGCTGAATTTTACAACACTCTCAAGGAAAAAATCAAAAGCGCAAACTCCCGCATTTTCTTGAGCTCACTTTACCTCGGTAAGACTCAGGACGAGCTTGTAGAGTGCTTGTCCGATGCCTTGGCGAACAACGACGAATTGAAATTGTACGTTTTGACTGATGCGTTGCGTGGCACCCGTGAGGCTCCGCAGCTGCAAAGTCTGGCGCTGTTGCTTGTTGGATTAGTGGAGAAATTTGGCAAACATCGCGTGGACATCCGCATGTACCATACGCCTCATTTGGCCGGGCTCAAGAAAAGCTGGGTTCCAAAGCGGGCCAACGAGGGTTTTGGATTACAGCACATGAAGTTGTACGGTTTTGATGATGAGATCATGTTAAGTGGCGCTAACTTGTCAGAGGACTACTTCACCGACAGGCAGGACCGGTACTATTTGTTCAAAAACAAAAGATTGACCGATTATTACTTCAAGGTGCAGTCAGCAGTGTCGGCCTTATCGTACCAGCTCATGCCGACCGCGCACCCAAAGCAATTCCAAAACTTCCGGTTGTCATGGCCCACGACTAATCGATCATGTGAGCCCGACATGAATCTCCAAAGGTTTATCAGCGACGCAGCATTCTTGTTAGAGCCGTTGCTTAAGCAGCATGAGCTCGGTTCCTTGGACGCGTTTGCCGACACAGACGAATTTGACACTGTGGTGTACGCAGTGCTGCAATTTACGCCGCTCTTACAGCCTCAGAATGACGTGCTGACAGAAAAACCCGCAATTCTTCGTCTTTTAACCTTCCTCGACTCCCCTCAAGTTAAATGGTGGTTCACGGCAGGGTATTTTAACATGCTTCCGCAAATTCAGGAGCGGTTTTTGGAAGGCCGCGCACAAGGAACTTTGATAACGGCATCTGCCAAGGCAAACTCTTTCTATAAGTCCTCGGGAATTCTGTACTACATCCCTGAGGCTTACTTGTTGATTGCGAAGAAATTTTTGGAGGAGGTTCATCGACGCGGCAAGGACAGTATCATACGATTGTACGAATGGCAGAATGGTGTGGTCAACACTCCAGGTGGCTGGTCTTACCATGCGAAGGGAATCTGGCTTCTGATTCCGGACGAGGATGTGCCGCTGGTCACGGTTATCGGCCTGTCGAACTACACAAAACGAGCGTACAGTTTGGACTTGGAGAGCAATGCCATCGTGGTTACAAAAAACGTCGCCTTGAAGAAGTTGATGGGCAGCGAAATCTCAAACTTGATGACTTTCGCGTGTGAGTTGAAATTGTCAGACTTCGAGCCCAAGTTACAACAGCAGGTACAAGGCACGGACGAGATAGAACTGGAGCCAAAAATAGATGCGCAGGGCAATACGATTGCTCCGCCACAGACATTTGCCATCGACGAGGACCGCCGCATCAGTTATAGGGTTCACTGGGCCTTGCGGCTTATTGGAGATAAACTTTAGTGCTCAAATACCTTATAATCTAAAATTTCAGGGATAGTGGGGTCAAATAAGTGCCTATAAAATTGCTAGCCGTAAAATATGGTCTTTGAGGCTATGTCATAAAAATTTTTATTGATTCCCAGTGCGGGAAAGCTATGATCAGCCAGCAGCTTGCGAAGAACAAAACGAGCAGGTTTAAAAGCGAAGTAGGCATAAACGTTCGCAGTAAATTTGACTAAAATAATTGTAAATTGAAAGATCGAGTCATGATATGGGGTAACAGGACGGACTGCGTCTAGGAAAACAAAAGTGACAGTCACGATTAAACAAGATAAATTTCGAATTGTTTTTACATGTCTTTTCATGAGTAAATCCTCACGAACGGATTTCCACGAACAAAATTGTCGCGGGTTATCTCTGTTCCGGGATAGAGATTCTCTAATGAAATCACGCCATTATATCCGGTTTGAGGGAAAAGAGGTCGTTCCAGGGAAACTAGCCTTAAACATGATTGACACCTCTGATGAATCTACGAGTCGCTTTAAATATGCAAAAGTGGTGTCAAGTCATTTTTATTGGAAGAAGCATCCTGACCCTGAAATACCCGCCAAAAGCGCCTTTAATCTGATGCATTGACCAAAAAAAAAAAAAAAAAGTTAAATTTTTATCCCCCTTCCCTCAGAGGGGACATTTGTTCATCGGACGCATAAGAAATTGCTCTCGAATTTGTTAGCCAGAACATGTTATTTCCTGAAGTTTTTTCTTGGCTGCAACACCACATTCAATGGCGCGTCTGGCGGGTATTTCTACCATCCTTCAGCTATAAACTATATACTGATTCACAATGAAACCATTTCGACCATCCCAGGCTACGAAAACAGCCAGCCCCGAAGACAGTACCACTCATAAGATATACAATTAAGTAGTTTTTATATGATCAAAGAACGTATATGTAAATTGTTATATGGCTTTGCTGAGGGGAAGTAGAATTACTCGCCAAAAGTGTCCTTTATTATGACGTATTTCTTTTTTTTTTTGGTTAATGCATCGGAAAAGAGGGCGCTTATTACATATAAAAACGTATTGACCAAAAAAAACAACTTATGAGAATATTTGTATGAAATAGCGTAGCTGTTTCGCCTTGTGAAACACTTCGCGAATTTGAACTGCATATAGAAAAAATACTTAATTTCAGTTCATAACACTATTCAAACCCCAATTATTTCCTCACAACAAATCCGTGATAGTTTAGTGGCTAGAATTACCGCTTGTCGCGCGGTAGACCGGGGTTCAATTCCCCGTCGCGGAGCTTTTCAAGCGCAAGTGGTTTAGTGGTAAAATCCAACGTTGCCATCGTTGGGCCCCCGGTTCGATTCCGGGCTTGCGCATTTTTTTGAAACTTTTTTAATTGAAATTTTTCGCATCCCGACTCTTTTTCGCCGCGCTCTATTCATGCGCGCAATTCTCAGTCTCAGAACTCAGAAAGTTTAAACATATTATTTTTCAGATTACAAAACCATGTCTTTCTTCAGCCGGCTGAGCATAATAGCACTGGTAGGGACATATATGCGGTCGCCTGTGGGCGCGCTCGTCCATATTCGTACCGCTACCAAAAGAGTGTCGGGATCAAAGACGAATAAAAACGACTCTGCAGGTAGAAGATTAGGACCCAAGGCATATGAAAACCACTTTGTGAAAACGGGCCAGATTATCTTGAGACAAAGAGGAACAAAAATCCATCCCGGAGAAAATGTAGGGCTTGGCCGTGATCACACCATTTTCGCATTGGAGCCGGGATATGTGCGATTCTACTTGGATCCATTTCATCCTTTGAGAAAGTACGTAGGTGTTGCATTGAAAAAAGATGCTCTGCTTCCCAAACCACATTTTGAGGCTAGAACTAGACGCTTTGGATATAAGCCTTTGAAGGGCCAAAGGGCACTTGCTGAGGAGGCCAAGATGTCGAGAAAAGAAGAGCTTGCGCAGCCAGAACTTAAGAAAAAGGCCGAGGCCTTTGCGCTAGACACAGAGCAGAAAACTGCATTATTCGCCGAAAAAATCAATCAAATTGCACCGGAATTTGCCCAAAGTGGCTTAGGAGCTGAAAGATTGCTATTCATCAGCCGTAAGTTGGCATTGGGTGATACGCATGCTTACGCACAGGAGCAGGCCACATACGATGCTGTTTTCGGGATACAATTGGCACAAAGACGAGGCGAACTTTCAAAAGAGGAAGCCGATGCTAAAGCTGCCGAATATGTCAAGTTTGCTGCTGATTTTGATGCCAAAGTCTCCGTCGATTTTTCGGGACAGGCGCATGCT
Source organism: Metschnikowia chrysomelidarum (assembly GCA_030582795.1). Lineage (NCBI taxonomy): Eukaryota > Fungi > Ascomycota > Pichiomycetes > Serinales > Metschnikowiaceae > Metschnikowia > Metschnikowia chrysomelidarum. Next base: position 11,260 of record JAJMGZ010000067.1, read on the forward strand.
ACCTACAGCAAGGAAGCCAAGGAGACAAGGGCCGCAGAGATCAAGACGAAACTCGCGGAGTTGAGCCAGAAGATTATTCGCAGTGCCGAGAAGACGGAAATCGAAGCGCTTATCTCCGAGGCAGGTATTTTCAGTAACGCAGAGCGCCTCGCATTGACAAACCAATTCTTGCCCGCTGTATTGCCAGAAAGTGTACCTGGAACCGTCATTGAGGGAGTTTCGGGCAAAAAAATCCCCAAAGATGCCGTGGCCGTGCGTACGTTCGATCCAGCAAGCCGGAAAGTGGATACCGTTTACCGGACGAAAGACGCATTTCTTCAGTAATCTCTTGTATATATAAAAAAAGATTCCATGAATATTTGAAGTAAAAAGAGGTGAGAGATACAGACATTTTGAAATGTAAATTGTCTTGATCTTGAAGAGAATTGATTCAAGCAAAACTGTTATTTGACAATGCGAGTTGACTCGGATTTCCGCCATCAGAGACTTTGTCTTGAGTCTAAAACGGAATTCTTTTTAGGTCTTGCCACGAATTCGTTTGAACATCGAGCTATGAGGAGATCTCGACATCACTTATTCGAAATTACCTCTTGACTTTGAGGGCCACTTGCAGTTCAGCTACTCTGAAAACTTCTGAAGTTGACTTACTGAATCACAAGAGATCAATCAACTGACGAGCTCATCTTTATCATAACTCAAGAAAATTCTCGTATTATGGCTTGTTAATAATTCAGGGCTTCATTTTAGTGCCTTCATTATATTGATCGGAAAAGCTAATGAACAGAAGGACTTTCCCTTAGGGTACTTTCTTTGGGGCTTCATGTATCAACCCCAATAATTTTCTCCATTAACTTATACTTGGCCTTGATAGTTTTTAGATTTCAGAGAGTGGAGCGATACCTCAAATGAATATTTATTGATCTCAGAAAATCATTTTTTTATCAGAGATTGATCTTTCACTAAAGTCTTGGCTTGGAAAACTGAGAACAGGATGAACAACTCTCGTCGTTCAACTTACAAAACTCCTTACCACGAGAAGGTATGAAAGGTCACAATTCACGGTCGAATTTGCCGGTGAGACGCCATGAAGTGAAGTTGGTAGTGACTTTGGGAAGAACAGCAAAGGCTTCGTCTTAAAGATTGAAGTCTGTCATTATCATTTCAGTTAAATAGAATCTAGATCGTTGTTTCAAGGACATACCGTCCCAATTCAGCTCAGAGAGATTTATTGAACTGACATCGAAAAGTGCGAGTTTCTCACTAAAGACCTGAAGAGTCCACGAATAATCCATATGACGTTTAAGATATGGAGATTATTGTTCGTAGAAGATTAGAAAGCGCGTAATCAATTTGTATAGAAGTCATGTGATCATGCTAGCGTTGTAATTTAGCTTTGGACTCAATTTATTCCGACTTTAACATGAAAAGTCTAAAATTCTCTCGAGTTGAGTTACAATGGGCCAATAATAGAAATTGAAGCTTACCAAGCAACTCCGTGACAAAAGGCAACAAATCTTGTGGAGTATGCTCATTGCAAAAAAGCTTCGCTGGGATCACTCAATACGGCATCCAATGAGGAGCGATATTTCAAGACCACTTACTTATCACGTTAGACATAAAATATTCATATTGATATATGCTTGATGCTATCTGTTGATTCATTCGCAAAATAACATCGAAAGCCTGTTGACAAAACGCGAAGGCGGACAGCAATTAGGCTTCGACAAAAGTGCCGCCAGAGCCCATAGCAGAAAAATTCCGAGTCAGAATTTGCCGGAACAAAGAGGGGGTGCTAGGAAGAAGGCCGAGGGTCTGGGAAAGTCCAGGTAATACTGACTCAGTGCGTTTCTATAAAAGTATTGCAGGTATGATTTCTCTTTTCTATGAGGATGTATTTACTGAAATGATATAACCAGTTTTTCTTCAAAAAATGACAGTTATCCTCTAATTTTCGAACTAATTGTCTGCGCCTAGTTCCTTCTCTCCATGAAACAAAATTTGAATAATCGAAGAGAAGCACTTAATTCCAAAAGCTGAGACATGGACGGAATTTGGTCATGAGCCCTGACAAGCCATGGTCAACCTGTGCGCGCCATGCGGTTCAGGGTCCGGCTCGTTCAGCCAAGACAGCCGTTGCCGCGATTTTTTAAACATCGAGATTTCTTCAATTTAATAGTCAATAATAAGTCAATAATATTGTGTGAAGAAAGTCTTATTTTGCCTAAAAGATGAACTCCCAGAAAAAGAAAAAGAATGTATACTAATATTTCTAGTTTGGCTTCCGGGTCTTATCTATGTCCGGGGTCCGGCTTCCGAAAACGGAAACCCAATTCCGCGCGCGAGGCTCGGCTAGATAAGTATGGGCCGATCCAGTTCTCCCCAAATCCACTGGAATTTTTCATAGCCATTTGTTATGATCGGTCTTCCACTTGACGACACGCCGCAGAAGAGAAAACAGTATGGTGCTCTTTTGGGCGCCGTTGCAATTGCGCTAGTGGTGCTTTTCGGCACTAACCTTTTCTCGCTTTTGAAAATTTACTTGTTGCCGGTGAAAAGTAGCGGAATTTGTCGGATATGGGATATCCAGCGCCCCACCTCTTACGAGAAAAATGTTTCATTTGTCGACTCAATTCTTCACTCTGCCGAATACAGAGCCCATTCTGCCAACAAATTGGCCGGAATGGTGCAAGTTGATACGAAGATTTTCGATGACCCTCCTGCGGTAGCAGATGCACCCGAATATTGGGCCAAATTTGAGAAATTTCACACGTATCTCAGAACCGCGTTTCCCGCTGTGCATGAAAACCTTGAAGTGACTCGTGTGAACACCTACGGTCTTGTTTATGTATGGAAAGGGACCGACGCGTCGTTGAAGCCGGTGATGCTTGCGGGCCATCAGGATGTCGTTCCTGTGCAGAAAGATACGTTGGAAGACTGGACTTATCCCCCCTTTTCCGGTCATTTCGATGGCGAATATGTTTACGGGCGTGGTGCTGCAGACTGTAAGAATGTTGTGCTGGGAATTTTCGAGGCTTTGGAGCTCTTGGTTAAGGAGAATTTCCAGCCAAAACGTACGGTTGTGGTTGCGTTGGGAATGGACGAGGAGGTTTCTGGAATGCACGGAGCGCGCCACATTGGTCAATATCTTGAAAAAACATTCGGCAAGGATGCTTTCTACGCAGTTATTGACGAGGGTTTTGGTCTCTCGATCGATCCTACCACCCAGCGCATCATTGCTATGCCAGGTACAGGAGAGAAGGGCTATGTGGACATCTGGGCCGAGTTGATTACCCCTGGAGGTCATTCGTCGATTCCTCCAGACCACACATCCATCGGAATCATGGGAGAATTGCAGTACCTTATCGAGAAGGACCAATATCAGCCAGTTTTCTCGCCAAAGAACCCAACCTTTGACTACATGCAGTGTCTCGCTACACATGCTGGTAACTCAATGGACACGAGACTCAGAAAGCTGATTTTGCGTGCAGGTTTCGACAAATTTGCCAACTCTTATGTGATTCAAGCATTGACCCGCAACTTGGGCACAAAGTACTTGATTCAGACCTCGCAATCGATGGACATCATCGTAGGCGGAGAAAAGTCGAATGCGTTGCCCGAGAGCGTGAAATTACTCACGAATCATCGTGTGGCAATCGAAAGCACCGTCAAGGAGGTGTTTGATCATTTCACCAGCAGAGTGGTGGAGGTGGCCAAGCGCCATTCCTTGGGTGTCAAGGTCGAAAACACCACTATCATTGAATCTCTGGGCAAGGGTGAATTTGTTGTGCGCGACTCCGGAAAGGCATTGGATGTGGCTCCACGTACTCCGATCGATGACAATGTATGGAGGTACTTGGCCGGCGTTACTCGTCATATCTACGAAGATCTCGTGTTCCCCGACATGAAAGATCCAGTGATCGTGGCACCAGCTATTATGACAGGAAACACTGACACTAGACACTATTGGAATTTGACGCGTAACATTTACCGGTACACACCATTCCTTTCGGCGAGCTTCACCGAAGACTTCCGCGTGCATAGTGTGGACGAACGTATGAACATCGACAACCATTTGCGAGTCGTGGCGTTCTTCTATGAATACTTGCAGGTTGTCGATAGCAAAAAGGCGAATAACGATGCTTGATTTGTTGGGATCATATCTTTACCCCAGTAGACTTTCAGTAATACGAAGCGTATAGATAATAAATCACGCCAATAAATACTAGAGTCGGATCTGCAGGTTTGATATATGTCAAGCTTTGAACCCACGATTCTTTTTATGGTGATGAGTGTGACCGTTTCCTGAAGTTCAAAAATGATACTTTCATTTCGCTATTATTTCGGACACCTCGAAGCTTTGTTGCATTTGCAGCCAGGGGAGCCAGGTGGGACTATCAAGAGGTGCTCATTTAACAGGGTGTATATTTCTGGAATGGAACCTAAAACACTTCCTTTTTCCGATGAAACTTTAGAGAATTCAACCTTGTAACGTGACTGAAGACTTCCAGGTTGGAGTCACTTGTGTCGCAATGAATGAGCAGTCAAACGGATATCTCTAGGGATGAGCAGAGCACGGTGAATGCCATCCTTCGTAACCCTACATATGTACACTAGCACTCAAACTTGAACATATGGCTTGCCTTAGCGACTCCTCTCAAGATAGTAAATTCGTGCCGTCGTCTCATCAGATGATCCAGAAGTTACATTACGTGATCGGACTTCACGAGTCACGCATGACGTTTACCTACTCAAATAGTTTTGAGAGGAAGAGCAGCTTGGGCTTTTAAGAAAGAGAAATAGGATTCGATCTATACGAAGTGATTTTCAGCAATGAAGAGGTAACATAATATAGTTTGAAGAGTATGGGACAATCGCTAAAGCACATAATGGATGGATAGAGAAAAGGGAAGAGGATGAATTTGTTCCTCAGAGGCAAATCGAATTTATCTCACCAAGAATACAGTGAATAAATAATTACAAAAAAAAGGAGACTCTTCTCGACATGTGTCTTGCTCCAATCTATGCATTTGATTTCCTGAAGTTTACACACACGTGCACTGATTGGCCATTCTTAATATAATTCTTGAACGGATATTGAGCTCTTTTGGAGAAAAGAAAAAAGTTCAAATCATGAAAGTCTTGACAATTTACAACTGAACTAAGTCGCCTCGTTTACAGCCGACGGTCGAAGGGTTCTTTTCTACGAAGAATGAGCCCATAAGAACCAGATTTCCCTCGTCTTGAAAAAGATTCATCATATAATAATTGCTTAAAAACCTAAGCAGATGATCTCAAAGCTCTTCCTATCCAGTGCTGAGCTGACTATGTTTTGGAACGTGAATTCCATATATCATCTGAGCTGGCAATGACCATCAAGGATTCACAAAAGACAGAATCATGTGATTCGATAAAAAACATTAAAGCATCTTGATTGACCTCGATATCAATCATTTCTCTTTTTTTTTTTTGTGCATCAACATTTTCTACATCATTCCGCATTAAAACGCTCATTTCATTTCTATGCTAAAATACAAAGTCTTCCTCGGCCACTAATCGACTGCTGCCAAGTCTAACTGATCTCCTTTTTCTCCAATGGGTTATATCTCAAAAACTTCTCGATCAAATCGACGTGGGTCAACACCATTCTGCGGCAGCAGTAGCGCTTCAATTTGAGCTGGTCCAACGCATCACCCTCAGTCAAGGTCTCGTCCTGCAACAACGTGAGATAGGTCTCCCATTTGTCACCGACAACCTTTCCACAGGAAAAACACCGAATGGGAATGATCATGATGGAATAAAAACACAGGAAGTTGAATCAATACTTTTCGAGATGGCTCCAGCGTCAATTTGATGCGAGCCTGGTGCACGGGTGCAGCATCACATCGCACAAAGAGCGCGCGGGCCGAGCGAGCTCATCACCAATTTTTCAAATCATCGTCAAACCTAAAACTTCGAGCACTTGCCCAAAAATGACCGATTTTTCAGATAGATGGACGAAAACTATGGTGTCAGGTGGCAAGCCACTTGAATTTGCCAGTCAGCTGGCGCTCCCCGCAGTAGCTCTGGCTGACGGCAAACACCTGATTGTATGCCTCGCGCACCAGCTAAGAGTCTACTTTCTCCAAACAAGGCAATGTATCCGAACGGTTGATGTCGATATTTCTGGCGCTGTGGCTGTACGCTTGGATCCTGGAAGCGAGAATCAGCTTGTGATCTTTACAAAATCCGAAATCTTGTACGTAAACTGGCGCGAAAAGGTCGATAGTCCAATTGTTGCGAAACAGACAATTTCACCCCCAATTCAGGGGCTTGAAGCGATAGTGAAAGTAGAAGAGCTGCGGTATTTCGTAGCTGCACTGACAGACGCGTCGGTTTATATCCATGCAGTTGATCGCGAGTCGGCTGTCGCTCAGCAAGTTTTTGCATTGAACTCCGTTCGTGCCTATAGTACTTCAGCAGACGGATTCAAGCTTGCAGCTGTGCTCGATAACAGTGATCTCGTGATTTACGATTTATCTGCTGTATTCTCGAAATCTGATGAAAGCTCCGCGATTTCAAGCGCTGTTGCAGCCACAAAAGAGGCAATCCAATTACAACACCGGGGGGTCACGTGCATGGCGGTGTCGAACCTGGGAGTGGTTGCTGTCGGTAGCACTAGCGGCACCATTCACGTGATATATACTGGCACGGCCACGGGGAAACCACAGCGCATGCTTCGGTGGCATGTCGATCCTGTACGCAGCGTGACGTTTTCTCAAGATGAGGTATACTTGGTATCAGGAGGTAGCGAGAAAGTATTGGTGTTTTGGCACTTGGACCTGGACCGCACTCAGTTTCTCCCGCGTCTCTCGGGGCCCATCGATGTCATCTCCGTTGACCCACATAGACCCGACCATTATACAGTGGCATTGCGTGTTGCGGACGGCTCCCACGAGCTCGTGACGATCCTGGCGGTGGACTTAATCTCGCGCCTTAGCGTAAGCCCTGCGCGTCCCAACTTCGGAGTGACTCCTCATCGTGCGATTGGCGCTTTGAAAAAGAAGTTCAATGCCGCAAGAGCTGGTAAAGCCGAATATCCCGATATGAATGACGTTCGCCATGATATCTCTGCGCCCGTGACGGTGCATCCGACGACGAAACATCTTTACTTCGCGTACGGCTCTGCGATCCAGGCGTACGACATTGTGCGGGGAGAGCAGGCGTTCGTACAACACGCAGCGTCGCAGGTGTCCATTGGTCGTGTCCGTAGCGAGCGTGGTGTTGAGGACCCCAATGTTCAAATCGTGTCTTTCACGCAGGACGGCCAATGGATGGCCACCGTGGACGCGATGCCACCACTGGACTTCGATAACTTGATGCTGCGTCATGATGCCTCCTACACACTCAAATTCTGGAAGTGGGTCGGCACCGAGTGGCTGCTTTCGCTGAAGACGGTCGACCCGCATGGCGCCGGAATTGAAATTGGCGTGGTTATCACCGCAGGCGGGCACCTGTTTACTACAATCGACAAAAAGGGTGGAATAAGAGTGTGGAAACCCCGCACAAATCATGTGAATGGATCATCAGATCCCACGAATTTGGAGGTCACGATTGCAACGGGGAAAAACGCTCACAAAATGTCGACACAAACGGTGTGGACGCTTCGGAGAGCTAGTCCACCCACAGCCACCGTGGCTCCCGTGGCTGCTTGTTTTACATCTGATCGCTCGCTTCTCGTTGTGGCCCACGGTATTTCCGTCTCCCTACACGACCCTGAACTGCTTCGTGCTTATGATTCCGCAGTGCCCAGCATGGACTCTGCAGTGGAGTTTGTCGATGTAGTAGGCTCTCACGTGATTTTTGCGTCGCTGCGTCGCCTCATTCTGTTCGATTTAGTGCTGGCATGCGAGACCGAGCTTCAAGTACAGACGCGTGCTGTGAACATGACAAACCTTGTAACGGTAGATCACGTGCGCGGCCTTGTAGCGGTGGCAACAAACCAATATCATCACGACAAACTGGGATTCTGTCTTCGAGGAAAGGTGCAGATATTCCGTCCAGACACACTCATGCCGGTCCATACAATCAATCACTCCGCCGCAGTGGCTCTGTTGCTCACCACGGCATCTGGATTTATGTTTGTAGATACCGATAGCCGAATCGGGACGTTTGTTCCTGAAATCAAACTGGCGGGCGCCGACATGGGCGATGATTTGGCTGCCCAAATGAGCAAAATGCTTGTCAGTGCGCAGGCCACTGCAAATGTCTTGTTTGCCCGCACTGCTGACGAAAATAGTGTTGCTCAGGCTAGCGAAGATACGGAGAAGTGGACTGCTCATAAGGCGGTGGATGTGGCGGCCTTACAGCCGATATTTGCCAACATCGATGGCGTCTCGTTGGACTCTTTGTTTGAGCGCGTCGTGCGCGCAGTTCAATGAGTTTACTTTCTACTCAAAACCGCCTGTAAAAGGCTCATAGATCGCATAATAAACATTAATCACGAGAATCTTACGTAATAACTTACCACCACTTACCATTGGAAGTGTCACCGTTGTGTTCGCGACCGTTACCATGGCCGCGACCACGGAGAGCAAGCACAGTTTCGATCTTCCCCATAGCGCTCTCCAATAGGTCTTTTCTCTCCTGAAGCTCAATGTGCTTTCTCACCTTAGGATCCTCCTTAGCGAAGCTCTCCAACTGTTCGCGCGTCATGTTGTTGAAAAATTCGTCATCTAGCTTTCGAGGAAAATTGTAGTAAAAGTCGCTAAGCAATTCCACGTTCAAGAAGAGAATCGCAGTTGAGGTGAGTTTTGTAGACACTGCGTCGAGGAAAATCTCAGGACAATGATACTTGTTGTCCTTGCTACGGCATTTCTTGGAATTCTTCACAAATTGGTAACGCATCTTGAGAAGCTTCATTCGCTCCTGAAGAAACAAAGCATACTCGCCTGTATCCATAAGCGCTTTTGAAAACCCAAGCGCTTCTCGAGAATCTAGCAACTGCTCATTCTTTTTCAGAGCATTAAGCTTTTCCAAGTATCGCATGACCTGCAGTAATTTCCGTCCCCCGATTTGCTTTTTGAGAAGAGCCTGTACGCTCTCACACTGTCTCATTTCCTCACGAAGAAGATCCACGGCATTATCCTTGCTTGTGGCCCATTCGCGGTCCTCGATTTCGACTTCATATTTATATGGTTTGATGCAATTCTCTACTTGATCAGCAGTGAAAAAAAATTTCAGCTTGAGCACGGATTTTGCCGAGTCCTCAACAACTTGTCTGGCCATGGGGTGATTTGCAAGTTGGGTGCCATCGACTAAATTGTTGATCTCCATGACCATAGCATCTGAAATCAAAGTAGTAGACAAACGACCAACACCGAGCTTTGTCAAAGAGTTCGACGCCAAGTCCAATTTTCGGTGCCAGTAACTATCGTCTTCGATCACTGATATCTGACTAAGCTCGCGCAAATCTGGCTCGAGTGTGGAATAGAGCGAATCTTTGATGCCTTTTTCTGATTGTTTATTCCAGTACCGTTCTGCCAAAAGATCCAAGACCTTTTGGTCAAGTTCATTCTTCAACAACGATTTAAGCTCGTTACGTGAAAAGTTTTGGCTTAACTCTTTAATGCCAAGCTTGAGCATATCGATATTGTTCGCCAAATACATTTGCGGTGTGAGAGGGCGGTCGTTAAACTCTACCTTGAAGCGGTAAAACGTTTCCTCGAGCTCGCGCTGAATTGCTAAGTGAGTTGGCCGAAGTGAGGCCGCCATGGACTTTTCGAGAACCTTCATGAGCTTTTTCTTTAAATTGCGCGAGCCCGTGAGCGTTCCTGAGAATTCATCCTTCTTCTCCTTGAAGTAGGTAAACTCGAGGTTTTGTTGAGCCACGTACGCCAGGTAGCCCGACACTTGTTTCCGGCTAAACAAACTCGTGGATGCAGATTTGGGAGCACTGGGAGTTTTGGTGATTACGCCAACGTACCCCATTTTCAATGGATACTTGCGATTGAGCAAGATGGCACGCGCCTTCTCCGGGTCGACTAAGTCTATTTTTGTGATCACACCAAGAGTACGCTCACCGCGTGGGTCGGCCATTTTTGCTGCACGCAAGGCCAGCGAATTTGCTAAGTCAACATCGGCGGCGGAAATCGCCAAGATGATATTGGGTGCTTCCAAATAGCGGTCACACAACTTACGAATTTTCTGCTTTAGTTCTGTGGGCTGATCGAGCGCTTCGATCTGGATGTAACCTGGAAGATCCACAAGGGTGAGATCGGGAACTTTAGGAGAGCGGATCGTGATCTGGATCGGGTCATTAGATACACACTCCAGCGCCGGCACCGCCATGTTCAAGTCGTATAATGTCCGCTGGACCTGCAGGAAATCTGTCATGCCGAAGATTTTCAATGCGGGGAACTCAGCGGTCTCGCTAGCAGACTCTGGCGCGTTCACAAGCGTGAGTTCGATCGGCCGGCGTGTCACCATATTATTTCCTTTTGGGAGAAATTCCTGACCCACAATTGCTTCCAACACCGATGACTTACCGCTGGACTGCAGCCCCACAACCACAATCAGCGGCAATTTCATTGTGTTACCGTCGCTGTCCACGCGGGTTAAGATGTTTCTGATCTCGATCATCTGACGCGTTAAATTGAGCATCTCGTCAGTAGTCTCGTCACTGTTAATATCAAAAGTTTCGTCATCTGACTGATCGATAAGTGTCTCCTCGTCCTCTTCGAAGTCGTCGCTTTCTCCTGCGGTGTCGCTATCATCTGCACTGATCCCGACTGCAGCGGCAGTGGCGCCCACGGCAGCAGCATCATTCCCACCACCATTTCCTCCATTAGCGCTTCCAGAGTCCCCAGAGTGCTCAGATCCCTTAAGAAACTGCCCAGTCTTATCAAAAAAGTCGGCAGTGAAATCTCGGAACTGATTGATTTTATCACTGGTATAGCTGGACGCCTGTTCTACTTTGTACGCTACATAAGTACCGCCAGCAGCGATTGAGCCTCCTATATAACCAGGGACCTTTGCTGAACGAGCTAAAAGCTTGATGAACCCGAGATTTCTTCGTGTCAAAACATGGTTTGCCGTCGAGAGGCGGTTACGGGGTGTAAACAGAGGCCCTGCCCGAAATAGTGAGAGCGATCTACCGCTGGCTTTATAGTGTAGAAGCAGCCGGTGCGCATGTGGCGCCGGCCGAAAAACAAACATTTCAGGGTTTGAGATATGTAGTTATCAAGATAAAGATGCTGTGATAAATAATGGGGTAGTCAGCTATGGGGGGCGTGACGATCACGTGAGCAGGCTTTTGTAACAAAAAAGCAGTTGCCACCTGCCAGAATTGAACTAGCGACCTTTGCATTACAAGTGCAACGCTCTACCACTAAGCTAAGGAGGCGAACTGTATACTGCCACATTGGCAAAGGCGCGCTATAATTAACAGATTATAAGAGATTTTAGTGTCTTGAGTTTTTAGATTTTGAAGCTAAGCGCACTTCCAATATAAATGATGTGTTGTAATTGCAAAATTAATTGAGGGGGGTGCCAGGACTAGCCGCGCGATACTCGTCGACGGCGAGCACACACAATTAATTAGCCAATAGAACCTTTGCTGCTACGGCAGATTAAAAAGGAACTAAAGGCAACACCCCCGATGGGCCTATGACACGCTAATTCGAGAACAAAAACAGAGGCGTATCAAGCTGGGCTATTTTTGCTGAGGTTCAGCGTGAGATAGCTCGTGGTTGGACACTTGGTATTGTCTCTGGGGCCGGCTAGACTCTAAGCCAGGCATGATTAAAGGTTTTATGTGTAATTTATTATATAGTTTTGCTAATGGAAGGTAGAAATACCGGCCAAAAGCGTCCTTTAATCTGATGCATCTACCAAAAAAAAGAAAATTAATTTATTTAGCTTTTCAAGCCGCGCAATTCTTCAAAAGTTCTGCCACAGATTCTACACAACTTTTACATACCGGAGGGTATACCGTGCTCGAACACCCACACTACTCGGATAGTGCGCACTTTTTGAATGCACCACGGACACAAAATGTCACTTATTACGTGCAATATGTCATAAAATTATGAGTTTCTTTTGCTAGATCTCTTTATGTAAGTCATAATTATACGGCTTCAAATTTACACTTGCTAATAGCAGGTGAGCGGCGTTTTCTTGCTGGTGAGACATCACTCCTCGAATCTTCATCATATTTCTCTTGTGAATGTTCGTGCTACGCGATGAGCGAATATCTCTCTAAAGCTCCTTCAACTTATATATTATTTTCGTTCGTGAGGGTGTCTTTTTTAATTCACTTTTTTTGTCCTCTATACATTTCTGAAATGTGTTGGCCGGTCAATTTCTTACTGGTGAATGCGTCTGACTGAATTGCGAAAAAAAAAACTTGCAGCAATGATTTAGTGTCATGCCTCGCTCAAAAGAAAGATTTTGAAATTAAATGCTTAATCCTTTCCTCAAGATGACCTTAAATGAGTTTTGATCGCGCAAACTTAGTAGATGTGCGTAAATGAACCGGTGTGCTTGTTTCACTGACCGATTCACGCGGTGATGTTAAAGGTACGTCCAAACCATCCCTTGATAGTCTCCAGAATTTCAAAATTTACATGGTTTACATTGAGAAGTCTAAAGGTTTAGCTTGTTAACAACTTGTTTCTTTCAAATAGCCGTTTGACATATTTCTCTCCGACTTTCCCATCTTCAGGAAGATTGCGCGATTGCAAAATCAAATCAGTTAGTTCTCGAACATGCCGGGTCTTTGGGGGAATTTTTTTTGCTCACACATAATGAAAATGCTCAGATAATAATTTTGAGCTATTATTTGAGCGAGTTTCAATTTCTGTCTTTTTGAGCTCGCTTCTTGTCTAGTTCACTTTTCTCCCATGCGTACATGGAGAACCAGCTTACCTACAGCGAAAAGGTCTGCTGCTTTACGAATTGAGAGACTTGGATCATTACAAGCTTGGGTTTAGTAAAATTGTTATGCTATCCTTGCTAAGCAAGCTTTTTAATCGTCTTTTATCTCGGTGCTCATCGTGATCTCGGGAGAAAAATGTAGTAATTATTTTTAAAGACCACGCGTCGCGCGCACTGTCCGAGTGGTGTGGGTGTCCGAGCACGGTGCACCCCCGGTATCTACGGAGTTGCAAAAAAGAGAACAGGAAAGGCAAGCTCGCTATATGCACAACTCGACACCCTCATTGAAACATCCTATAGTGAAAGAAGAAAAAAAAACACATGTTTCGAAAATGATGTGTGCTTTGAAAATGACAATGACCATATTGCTCGTACTTGATGGCGGTAAATACTCGGCTGAAACTGCTGAAACTCCTTACCTGCATATACATCACTCGCACTTTTTTCTTCAGGCTTTCAAGTTTCAGTTTTGCGGGTATCTCCTCCTCATCACTCGAGCCGCGCCAGTGCGAGATGGGGGCTTCGTAAATTCACAGCCCCCGTGCAAATTTGCCTCTGACAATTATTTACACATCAAGCCCTTTCCCCACAAACCAGTCATACCCGCTGACCTCCAAGTTTCTTTTTTGGTTTTTTTTTTATTTTCATAGCGCTAGCCACATTTCTGTAAATCACGTGAATCCACTCTCTTATCTCTTTGGCTTTTTACTTGGCATTGCGGCCCATTTCGCAAATCCCGTGTTTTTCTGGTCTTTTCTGGTGTCGTCACCCGCGAAAAGCAAGCATTTCGTTTTTTTCAGACGCGCAATCGCGGCGAGCGCATGCCCCTCCAAGTATGACTCACCCAGAGCAGCCAAATCATGGATTTTTTAATCTTATTGAGTTTCTCGCGTGAACATAAAACATTGAAGGTTATTTTGTCACATGACATTATTAGTAAATTTTCATCCTTTCATTGTCCTACCTTCTGCTGCGTATCTGCACACGCGCGCTGTCACCAGTTGTCAGGCACCTGGCGCCAATTATCTTTTCCTTGTGATCATCGCCCGTTTTTAGGGCACGCGGCGCACGCCTCCGTGCTTGTATTTAGCAAGAACACGCATATGATCGTAATTCCATGATAAAACTAGCCTCCGCAGCTATGCCAAGCATTCCTAAAATTTGTCTTATCCACTTAACTTTCCTCTTTATTCTCCTCATTTAAAAGCACATCAAATCTCACCCGCCATTTGATTCTTTAAAAAGCATCATGAAGGTGATAATCGCCGTCGCTCACAAACTCAGGCGAACGAAGACAAGGAGTAAAACAGCGGTCTCGAGATACTTATCGAAAAGAAGGGGTTTACAATCGACGCTGGACGTTCCTCAACCACAAGTCATTTGTACCAGAAGGTCTCTCGAGAAACGGAGTAGCGATTTCTCAAATGAGTCCGTTAGATCTTTAACCTTGACCGATTCGGCCCCATCTTTCACAGCGGGTCACCTGTTACCACCCACATACGCAGAAAGTATCCTGCTGCTGCTGCCCTCCGCATCTACAGCCATATCCCATAACAAGTCGACAAGTCCTCAGATCGCTGTTACAAAGAGTCCATCCGAAGTAGTTCAGAATGTAGTTGAAACAGAGAAAGAGGGAAATCAAGAGGTCGTGGCAGTTGACCGCGGCAGAACGAAAGAGATCCTATACATGTCTCAGCTAAGCGAATTGGCCAGACGAAAGATGATGTGGCGGCCTTCTCCACGTAGAATACAGAGAAAGCCAGCCAATCTTCCCGGTGTCGTCGACGATATCGTGGCGTGGAAAGTACAACGGCATGCGCTCGTGTGGTGGAGCGATTTTACTTTCTTAAAGATAGTTGCACTCTTATATTCAATGGTTGCACTTGCATTATTTATTTCGGGTTATTGAGAGGTTTTGGGGTGCATGGGTCTATCTCAAAAGATTCAAAGGATGGAATTGTTTTATGGCGCTGGAGGTCAGTGTCTACGTATAATTTAGTTTTTGCAGAGGGGAACTATTGGTTTATTTCATTAGCACAGGTTTTTAATATTAATTTATACTCATTTGGAAACATTCAAGGGAGGCGATGATTTCGAGCTCTCTATTTTGAATACATTAGGTTGCGAATAGATGCAAACATTTAGCTTAAGATTAGGAAAGCAGCACACTGTTATCCCATCGAAGGTTGAAACTTAAGAAAGTTTGATCGATACATTCGACTTGCCACCGTGAAAAGTATAATTCACTCGTCTGACACAATTGACACCCAGAAGGGAATGCGCGAATTTTGGGTCTGCTTCTCCGGCTAACCGGATAGATACACATTCCCCGGAATCTTTTTTTTTTTTTTTTGCATTCCCAAAATCCCTCATATGCATAAATTCAGTGTAAGATTTTTTGGATACATTCCGCGGAAAACGGCAGTTTCGAGAGATACTACATCGCCGAGATAGGGCACCAATATCACCTACCATTTCTATGAAAATGGTTGAGAATGGTTGAGAATGGGAAAACTACAATAGCTTTGCAATTTTTTTGGATTCAGGTAATCTAATCAGACTTTTGATTTAATTTCAAGAAAATGATATAGTATCTTTAAATATCTGCTTTGATGGTGCATTTGCATGGACCAATTTCAAAAGCCTCTATAATCGCGGCCGGTATCTCTCATGGTAAAACCCCTATTATGGACCGGCCTGGGATGTTGAGAATACACTGAGGAGCCGAGAATAGGGGAAGAAAAAGTGCTGCGGTTCAGCTGAGTCGGCACGCGCGCAAGGACGGCTGAGCCGACGTGTTTTTCTTGTGTGCAGGGCGATGCGATGACGTCAAGCAATCACACCAAAGAATTGCTAGCCAGGCCCTTGAGATTTGCAAACGGCTACAAACAGTAATGAAAATACGTCAATTTAATGAATAATGTCTTTAATTTTCTATATACCTAACCCAATAAATAATGCAAGTTGGCAATCCCGCGACCCGCGCCGGATTCTTAGCCATGTTCAAAACACACTTTCTAGAGAAACCGCGCTGGTTCTGTGAGTTCTGTGATGATCAAATTGCAGCGTGCGGGGGTATGAAATAGCCTTCTGGGGGTTCTTGCCTCCCATCTCCTGCAAAGAGTGGCTTGATTTGTTGACGTGAGCGGACGAAAGAACATAGTTAGACATGTGAACATCGTCCTCTGATTCTGACTCTGAAGTAGATACCAGGCGTGAAAGTTCAGGTAATTCTTCTTCGTTCTCCTCCTCGTAAATGACCTGGAGCTGGTGGTCATCGGAAAGATCAAGCACCGGCATAGTGTTCTTACGAGCCATTGTCACCATCCCAAATTGGGCCACTTCGTCGTCGTCCATAGACTCGGAGTCCAGTGAAAAGTAGTGTTCATCGTCATCATCATCCTCAACGGAGGAGTAAGAAGTGGTGTCGAGCTCGACTTCAGAGTCAGAGTCGGAATCATAGTCAGAATCGGAATCGGAGTCCACTTCGTATTCAGTGACGCTGGGGCCATGACTATCTTCATGTTTTTCGGGTTCCACAAATGAAACTTGCTTTGTTTGGAACTGCTTCGTTTGGGCCTGTCTCATCTGCTCGGTTTTGGTGGTTATGTGGTCCATGATATTATCTAGCATGTTGGCCTGAAGCACCAATTGGCGGAGAGAACATTTGGGGCTGGCAGCTTGCTTCGTGAGCTTGGAGCGGACTTTGGATGCCAAAACGTAAGAGGCGGCAAATGTCATTGATTCGACTTCCGCCATTGTAAAGGATTTAGTTGTTGATGGTTATAGTTAAAGGTGAATGAATAGATTATTTATGCTGTCAATCCTGAAAGATTGTTTTGATGATGATGTGCAATGTTATCTCTTACGAGCCCTCGATGTAAACGGAGACGCGTGTTTTTTAAATAAATTGTTGCGCAGAAAAATTAGTCAGAGAATTTGCGTTTCGGATGACAAATGTGCCGCAAGTTAGCCGGGATGCATCTCGGAAGCGGAGGTGCGCAGCCGTCCGTGCCGCCACCAAAGCAAAGCTCGGCCGCAGCTTTTTCACCCGTTGCCGACACCGCCCATGACAGGTATAGGGGTCAATAAGGAAAAAGCAACACATTTATTGAATATAGCAAAAGAAATCGAAGATATCGTCGACACACTAATAGAATTTATTGTAGCCGTAAGATTTCCTTTCTTTCCAAAATTTTACCGCTGACATATTCTGGTGCGTGATTATTAAGCTCGGAAGCTGGCCCATTGCGGTTACCCCCCGTCCCCGGATCCGCGGATTCGAAAATTCGCGCCCACTTTTTGGGGGACACCACCAGTAAACAACTTTGGCCCGCGCCTTTTGCCAGTTTTTGCAATAGCCTTCAGTTATGCAACACTAAATTATAGACCCACTTTTTTTTGTACGATTTGATGTTTGGTAAATTAATTTATTCTTAGTTATCAAAGTACCTTTTCCAGTATTCATTTTATGAAGTAGGTTTTCCAAGAAATTAACAGATAATTCTGTGGCTCGCGCTTTGGCCCAGTATTCTCTCAAACAAAAAAATTCTGGGGTCCGGCTACTGTTGCTGCATCTATTTTTCTTTTGTCATAGAAATTCTTGGTCCCTGTAAGTCTACGTAATGCGCAAGTTTCGTTTCCAACACACCTACTTTAATTGCTGCCTTACAAAAGAACTTACTAATTCCACTTAAATTCTTTTTTTTTGGAGCAGAAAAAAATTCATGTGTGTTATCGGTCAACATTTTTTGGTGAAATTAGTTTTGGGTTATGCCCCCACCTCAATTTTTTACGGTGTAGGAGGATGTCAAAAAAAAACTTGCTGTCGCGCGCGCACGGGAAAAGAACATTGCTGCCAAAGCCCTCGGGATCTCGGATTTTGACGGAGTTGTGGTTTGCTGTGAGGTCTGGCCGCCGAAAATTTTCAAAGTATCGGCAAAATGACGTATTTTTCATCTCAAACTATCGCTTCGATACGCAAGATGGTGCAGCTTCTAATGGGGTCCTCGGCCCGCTTGCCGAGATCTATAATTAGAAATTCATGGGTTATTCGGAAAGCTGTCACTTTTCACGGATAATCCGGATTATACTCTCTTCGACATCATCATAATTGAAAAAAAATGCCTTTCAAGGGTTTAATCGTTGACGGAACTACAACCGAAAATCGAAGGTCTTTGGGCTAAGTAAACATCTACCTATATGAAAGAGATTCTTGTTGAAAGTTTTCACTAATTTCAGATCCTATATTGTCTATGTTTTCAAGATTGAAAAGGTCACGGTAATGGCCAAGCTTATTTTAATGAAGTTGTTCTAAAGATTGACATTCAGTGTTCTCTACACCCTGTGAATTTAAATTTTGGACGACCGGCTTTATTACGCTGCGACAAGCTTTGCTAATGACACATTCGATTGGATTACAGGAGACGGATTGCATTGAAGTTTTTTAAAAATGGCATTGGTTATGGTCAAATATTCACGGTATCACAAATTGAGGTATTCTGCGCCCGAAATTCGATCCCAACACTGTATGAGCTGCGAAACTGCGGGTTCTCACCGATTGTGCTTAGGAGCAATGATGTCGATGAGAACTTACATGGAGCTGATTTTCAAAATTTTAAATAAATGATCAATGCTAATATAGTCAAAGAGTTGTCGATTTGTAGAATCTTATTTTCGAAATATCTCTCTCTTTTTTCCCCCATAAGTCTACGAATAGAATAATAACATCTATCCCAATTCACTTCAACGGAACAGGTACCGCACCTGCAAACACTGTCTGAATATTATACCGAGGCGATTAAGTTAACAGTTGGTTATTGTGTTTGAGCCGGGCTGACAACTGATTATAAACGGAATGAATTACGACTATGTGCTCACCAAAAGAAGCCAATTGGCAGCTACTGCAACACCTTGCTTCCTACATTCAAAAAACCCAAAATTTTAGGTCCAAAAACTACATCCAAAATTCTATCAGTGTTATGCATTATAAGGATCGTACGTAGCTATACACGCTTAGTCGAACAAACCGAAACCCATGTCGTCGTCGGACTCCTCAGCAGCCTCCTCAACCTCTTCGGCAGCAGCCTCCTCAGCACCAGAAGAAGCAGCGGCACCAGAACCAGAAGCAGCGGCAGGAGCAGAAGCAGCGAAGGAGAACAACAACTCCTTCAAGTCCTTACCCTCCAAAGCCTTGGCGTAGACGTCGGCCCAGACGTTGTCAACGGAGGCACCGGCGGCCTTGGTGACGGCAAGCAAGTTGGAGGCGGAGATCTCGACACCGGCGTCGGCGAGGATCAACGCAGCGTAGGAAACAGAGGCTTCAGCAGACATTTTGTAGATAAAGATTAAGATCTGGGTTTGAGAAGGTCGGTGAGAATTTCGTGATGGAAGATTTTTTCAGTCACGTGACCGTGAATCGCAGTGAAAGACAGTCACAAATCAGGCCCCGAGAGCGTGCGGCTGGTAAGTTGGGCTTATGTGCACACTAGACCTTTCTCGTAAAGCTGGGGTAGATTAAGCTTGGAATTTTATCATATAAATTTAGATTAGCACCTTTCAGATGGAAGCAGCAGTCTCTATTCTGATTTCTGTCTGGGATAATTGAGTTATGCCAATGTATTAAGTCACTCACGTGAAGTTGAAGGCTCTTTATCACCCTCCTTTAGAAATACATATATTTTGCAGTCGCATCAATCGCACCGTGCGGGTGTCATTTGTTAATTTCCAAAGAATTAAAGGCCCAGAGCATCAAGTAGCGATTCGCCATCGAATGCTCTCCAACGCTTCCTGAGAAAAATCGCTGGTATCTCAAATCATTTGCGGTCTACACTTTACATCCAATGCGTTTGAGATTTGAGATTCCGAAGAATTAATGATTCGGAAATATTATGTGAGTGCATTTTATTTCGAGAAAAAGCGTTTTTCATTATTCCGTTGCATACTGGATTAAGCGAGAGGATGATATTCAGTGGAGAATAAGGTGGCACAAATACAGTGACCTTGGCATTGGTGCCTCATGTGTCCTATTGTAAATCAATTGGTTATAATAGACTTCTTCTTGATTCTTCGGCAATCGATCTGTTTGAAAGCTCAGGGATTCCTGGTCGGGAATTTCTAGGTGGGTATGTTAAAATCTACGCCGGTTTTGGTTCTTGAGATAATGCTCTATCACAAACTCGGTACAGCATTCCTACGGGTTTTGGGTGGATGAATACTTTATTTATGGAACAGGCGGTGTAGAATTGGGCAACCTGCAAAAAAAAACCTGTGGTCCGAAAATGAAATGGCCGCCTTTATCTCGGGGAGGAAACTTCTTTCTGATAATTTATTTTCTAGGCGAGATTTTATGAAAATGAGCCGGTCCCTCCCGAACGGCATTTTTAAAGTATTTCACAGAAGAAATCACAAATAGCATATATTCCAGACATTTCTAATGTAGATGCACTCAATGCCCAATTTAGTGGTGGCAAAAACTTTGATCATGACTTGTGCCTGCACACCGGCAAACAACTTTCCCTGAGACGTGCAGTGTTATTGCTCTATTCCATTTGTGTTTCCAAGAAAAACCAAAACACATTCATAGAAAATGTTTCGGCTTCCGGGGATTTTTGGAAGGCCAATAAGCTGCTTTAATAATGCAAACAAAATCACGTTCTTTTCGCATCATATACGTAACGCATCTTTCAAAAATGTCTTGCGCGAGCGCCATTCGTCTACGTGGTCCCAGTATAATCGCCACTACGGTCGTAATAAGATCGATTGGAATCTGCTAAAAAAGCCGGCTTTATTCACTGCATCTTTTTGTGTTGTGACTACCTTCGCGACGCCATATCTCTTACAAATCCCGCCATTTTCGTACCTTCGCAAAAACCCCCGTACGGCCGTCTACACCATCATTGGGCTCAATGTTGCTGGGTTCCTCGCATGGCGTCATCCAGTTTTTCTGCGTTTCATGACCCGTTACGGTTTACTCTTAAAAAGAAGTAATGCGTCACAGTGGCCCCTTCTCGGCTCGGCGTTCTCGCACCAGGATCCTTTCCATCTTTTATTCAACATGCTCATGCTCTACTCGTTCGGCACGTCTTTCGCTGCTGCCATAGGTACCACCAATTTTATCGCCATGTATCTCAATTCGGCTGTTATTTCATCGTTTGTTTCACTCGCCATTCCCACGATTCTTCGTACTTCGTTATCAGCAGCGTCCTTGGGCGCATCTGGCGCGCTTTTTGGTGTATTTGGCGCATTTTCATACTTAGCACCTAAAGCTCCCGTAGCTCTTTTCTTCTTTCCGGTTCCCGGAGGTGCATGGGCATTGTTCTTGGGTCTGGTAGCGCTTAACGCGGTAGGAATTGCACTTAAATGGGGTCGTTATGACTTCGGAGCGCATTTAGGCGGCTGCTTAGCCGGTGTAGTCTACGGCTGGTACTTTTCACAGCTTCGGAAACAGAGACAACCCCCAAGAAAATACACTTTTTAGAAAATCGAACTTCTTTATTTGTTGAATTGAACACCTTGTAAAGAAAGAGGCAGGTCAAAGTTTGGTCGCAAGTTCTCTGTTTTCGTTGCTTTTTTCGAGATTCACACCTACTCGCGTATTGTCACTTCAAACTTTATGAAAATTCTAACTTTAACACGGGCGCCACGATTCACAAACAAGGAGCATAGGACATTATCAAACGCAAAACGCAATAGTTTGATCTACAGAAACATTCTTACTCTTACCAGTGTATATAATGGATCTATGAATGGAATTGCTCACAATCGTTCACTTTGCAGACGCTTTAATTTGAGCGTGCGTATATTCCGTTTAAGCAAATAGTCAATGCGATGCAAGTCGATCATAAAAGATGTATAATTTCCGACAATACCTCTTTTATTGATGAGAAGCGGGTGGAAAATGCTCATGCGCACAAGACAATGAAGAAGTACTTCAAAATCCGAGGATCTTGCATGAATTGGGATTCAAAAAACTTGAAATTTTTTCCGTGATGCAGAGCTTTTTCTTCTCTCTTTGAAAACAGGAGCCTTAACTAGTAAATAGGCCCCACTCAAGCGAACGACACGGACTTTCTTGGTTTTGCGCCCTTGTCCACACCACCAGCCAGTCCATCCTCGTCTTTTCTGGCATCACGGGCGTTTTTTCTCCGAGCCGCACGTGCAACATTGGCTTTGTTCTTGATATCGGCCTTTTTGTTCTCCAACTTATCCACTTTTTCTTGCTCCTTTCTGTCCAATTCCTTGCGCTTCAATTCCCGGATTTCTTCCAATCTGCGCGATTTCTCCAACTTGGATTCGTTCACCTGGTCATACTTGTCGTTGATGCTCTTGACGAGAAGATTGAGCGTCAAACTGTCGTGATCATCTACGAATTTTTTACCTTTCTTACCCTTTTTCGCCTTCACTCCAGGAACAATCGCCTTATTGAGCGTGGGTATATCAAGCTGATCTTCTCTATACTCTTTACCATTTTTGGCACCATAAAGTCTGACTTTGGCCTGTTGTTTCTTGACTGCTTGTTTCAGTGGTTTTCTCACTTTTGATTTTTCCGTGAGTTTGGGCTGATTCTGAAGAAGATTTCTTGCGAGGGAATCTGAGGTAACCTCGCTCTGAATCGAACGAGCGTCATTAGTTCTTGCTCTCTTTTTGGCTTTCAGCGACGGACCAGCGGGCATTTTCCAGAATATGTCAATATTTTGTGATAACAGATTCTGCATGGTGAAAATCAAGGTGATGGCATCTCGCAGCACGTGACGTGGGGCCAGAGATGAGCTCTGCATATAATGAGAATGAAGCAGTTTAACCACTAAGTTTAGCTAATGAATAATAAGCGGCTTAGATGTATAAGAATGAAAAGGCAAGATTTTTGATATCATACGACCTTTTTCTCGCCGCCAAGAAAAAAATTTGACTCCATAGTTATATCGACAGTGGACTCCCTTCAAGTGCACCGCTCTCTAAGGGCGTCGCTCTCGAAGCGCACCATATTAGGTGTATTTTTTTACAAAAAGATTCTTGAGCTTCGGTCGTGGAATAGTTTTGAAGCTAGCCTGGTGTTTGCTTTAAATATGTATTCAAAGTTTCTATTGCTCGATTTATCAATTTAGTTTTTCTCTCCTTGTAGTCGCAGAAGGTGCCAAAATTCGACTTCTAAAACCAAAACCCGAGGCGAACTCAAGAATTAAAGAAAATTTTACAAAGAGAAAAATAGAAGACCTTTTTGTTTGCCACTCACACAAATTTAACTTACGGGATTGGCAAATTAAAATAAAGCTTTATACGTCAGGAACACCGACCAAATTTTCGAAATTCGAGTCATGTGCTCACGCGGAATTCACTTGAGTGCATTTCTCTCTGACATGCATCAAATCTCGCGCGAAAATGGGGGCACTTGAAGGAACTCCACTGTTTTCTTGCGTGACTATTCTCAAAAAGAGCCGTCTTCAAATTTGATCGTTCCAATAGATATTCAACGGTATCATTGGACACTAAAAAACACTAAAAATAAAAAACGCTGTATTGTAAGAAAAATTAAAAAGTTACTCCATTGCGGGGAATCGAACCCCGGTCTAGACGGTGAGAGCGTCTTGTGATAGCCACTACACTACAACGGATAACTTGATGAATCTTCTGCATGGTTGACTATGTCAAATTAAAAAAATTGGCGTTTTATAAAGTCGGTCAAGTTATCGGCCTACAGTATCGAGGCAACTCGCAGAAATTATTCTTAACTTTTTACTTTTTAGCAACAGTCCCTTTTCACTCGTACGGTGTTCTTTATCGAAACACTAGCTGAAAACAAAGAGTAAATAGGAAAAAGTGGCAGACCCACTACCTTTTTACGGCGGGCCATCGCGTCAAGATCTATTTTACCATTGGCTTTCATCAAAAGTTAGAAAGGAAATGTCATATCATAAGGTTTGGGTTGTTGGCTATTCGAGCCTTTGTTCTCTAGGCACATCTAAGAGGATGTAGGGACAACACCCCCGGTGGGCCTACGACACGCTATTTAAGAACGAAAACAGACTCTTGCTAAGCTGGGCCATTCTTCCTTGAGTGTAGTGTACAATGTCTCGTGGTTCGAAATAAGGCAAAATCTAATGCTAGTTACTGAATATGGCCTCTCATGATTTAATAGATTTCTTGAAGGTTTTGTTCCAAAAAGGCTATTACTGCTCTTTGCATGAAACATCAAAACAAATGTATAAGTATAGCAGATGTATTAGCCATGTTTCTTTGCCTACAAGAAAAGACCACGCACGTTCAAAAGTAAAAAAAAAAGTAGTTAATTCATTATTGCTGGGATGACTGATTCGGGTAAGATCAACTTCTGATTTTTTTTCATAAAACTGAGAGAAGGATTACAGTGTTTTTCACCGTAGCATATCTAATCTCTTAGTTGCTATTGACTTGCGATTGTGGATACTATTATTTTGTTAACAAACCTGAATCGAAGACTATTCAGTAATTGAGCATCGGCTTCATATTCAATTCGCCGTTTACTGGTCCCCGTAAATATTGTTTCTTGAAGTTATATTCCAAAATTATCGTTACAATTCATACCATAACCACAGTTACTCAGGGGCCCACGCCTTGTGATAGCATGATTTGGGGTTCCCATATCTCCTGCCGTAGCCTGATGTTTACTATTTGCACGCCGGTCCAATAGCTACTATCAGTACAGCAATTAGCCTTTTCACATTAAATCGACAGCAACGTCAAGGCAGACGCAATCAGGGTCTGGTCTACGGCCGCGCGAAACTCTTCAAAACTGATCTTACCGTCGCCATCTTTATCTGCGCCCATTATCGTTTTGTCGACTACCTGTTGGAGTTCAGCGTCCAGCAAGTTTTTTCCCACCATTGTTTTCATCACGGCAAACAACTCGCCGTTACTAATATATCCATCGCGATCGATATCGTAGATCTTAAACGCGAATTGGAGCTTTTCTGTTTTAGAAGACTTACCGCTAAATGCACTTAAGCCAGTGATAAACTCTTGAAAGTCGATGGTACCACTGAGGTCCAAATCGAACACGTCCATTAATCTCGATGCAAGCGGATTCGAGGAGATTCCGGGAATAGCCAAGAACTCTGATTTGTCGATCGTCCCGCTGCGATCACGATCGAGCTTCATGAACCGCTTCCGTAAACGATCAATCTCTTCGAGATCGAAGTTGGTGCCTTCCATTAGCGATTCGATGATTTTCGACGAGGCTAGACCCATGTTTTTGAGTGATTGAGATGGCGATTGATGGCGGCTATAAGAAAAGGAAAAAGGAAAAAGTGAGCGAAGTGGCTGGGTGCACGTTTACAATTAGTATGAACTTAGATTACGAGCAGTAGGAAAGCCAAAGTCTGGAGAATCTAAGCGATTTATATATGGTGTAAAATGTCTCTTTATTAGTGATTAGCGATGCTTTTGATTAACATGGGATATGTCTTTGGGTACTGCGACAACGTCAAGCCGAATTAAGGACTTGTGTGCAGGAAATTTAGGGTTTTAATTCTATGACGTATAGAAAACCAGATACATTTCTATTAGAATTAGGGCTTTCATTGGGCTGGTTATAATTACTCCCATTTAAATAAAATAATTCATTGGGGTCTTAAGTGACATGAGTATTCAATCAAGAATAACCCATTATTCTACGATCTTATCTGAATCCATCTAGAGTTGACGTATCAAATATCAGATACGGCAAGCCTAGGCCTTCGGAAAACGTGGATCAATAGTTTTTGCCGTGTTATCTAAAAGACTAAAAAATGAAAAGATAAAAGGTTTTATACGAGCCCCAATTGTGAAATCTGGCTTCTCAATTATACCAGGGTCCTCCCTGGATCCTCATGTACATATGCTGTTTTCTTGTAGTTCAAGCTTTTATCCCGACAAAAACTACATATTGTTCTTTTGTCAATCACAGTTGAGCTCTTTGACTTCAGGACCAATTGTTGTCCCACGGAGTCCATCAAGGTCCCCAAGAAGACTCACCTCATTTCCCTGGTTCAATTCTCCAAATCCAGAAAATAATACCATGATATAACTTCTCATATTCACTTCTAAGTTAAACTACAGAAGATTCCATCGTAGAATTGTAATTTTAAAGCTTAGGCACAAACACACCGTCGAGATGCGAACCTCCATCGATAGGAAAAACGATTCCGTTAATATAGTTCGATTGCTGCGCGCTAAGGAAAATCACGGCGCTCATAATATCCTCTTTTGTGCCTAATCTTTTGCGTGGATTCAGCTCCGTCATGATGTCTCCGGCCATGTCTAAGATACCCTGGGACATTTTTGTGGGGAAGAATCCCGGTGCCAACGAATTTACTGTGATATTACGCGGACCTAATTGCAACGCCAAGTTTTTGCCCATGTGCAGAACCCCAGCTTTCGACGCCAAATAGCCGTATGTGCCCACGGGATTGCTGGCTACCATTGAAGCCACAGACGACATGATCAAGATTCTCAGAGGATCGTTTGGCGTACCAGCCTTTTCAAGCACAGGAGCGAATAGTTTGATTGTGTGGAATACCGCAACCACATTTAAGTCCAAGATTTTTTTCACGGCAGAAACTGAGTGATCTTCTAATGGAGCACCCCAAGAGGCTCCGGCATTTGCCACAAGTATATTGACGGTAAGGATCCTTGACACGACGGTTTTGAAGAAGTTTTCGCATTCGTTTTCTTTTGCTAAATCTGCAGGAATCGCGATAATCTCAGTCGACTTTCCATTTTTTTCGGCTACAGACTCGAGGTACGTCTTTGCCTCTTTACATGCTTGCTCCTTTCGGGAAGTGATCACGACGGTTTTCGCTCCCCCGAGAACGTATGCTTCTGCAGTGTAGAGACCTAAGCCTCTAGTGCCACCGGTGACTACCGCCGTTTTGCCATTTACGTTAAAATCTACCATTATGACTTTTCTTCTCTTTTCAAAAAGAAAAAAAAAAGTTGTTCAGTCCAGCATATTGGCGAAAGAAAAGAGTTATATTCGCATGCGTGTGATTCTGTTGACCTGCATGCAAACACGCTTCCCCACATTTCGGCTCAGACGCGATCTCACGCGCTGGGGCCGAGGATGTGTTTTGATGACAATAATCTTTGATATACATCGATATATATATATATAATATTAGATGGAATTGTGATGATAATACCTGAATATAATAAGTAAGAATTTATGTCTCTAGAGACCGTAGAGGTTTATCACGCACTCGGGCAAAAACCCTTCGTTGAATCTTAAATTAACTGCGATTCGGGCTTTGCTATCATTCTGAACACCATTTGAAGATCTGGATTCTTTGGATGTGCCAGTTTAAAACAAAGAGTATGTCCATCAAGTGATTGTAAGCCTTTGCTGGGGATGACTTGAATCAATCTATTCGAGCCGTTGATCTCGCTACTGATCGACCATACCTCAATCACTTCTTCACAAACCAAAAAGAGATGATTGTCCGTGAAAGAAATACTTTTCGGCCGGAAATCGAAGCGAATAACAGATGCGCGCGAAAGCTTACCCGACTTGTTGACGAATACGGCGCACTCATTGTACACCATGACAAATTCCTTATTATTCGAGAGCTTGAACATACCCATGGGAGATGAATGCGACACAAGCTTTCTAACAACATCGGTAGTTTGCACCACTTTTTTGCGACTGTACCCATCCAACTTTTTCGCCGATGAGTCCGAAGTAGGAATCTCCGGCACTGGTCTTGGTGAAAGCTTTTGAAGATCTAGCACTTCAAAGCCACGCTGTGTATGTACCGCCACAGAAGAATTGAAAATAGAGATTCCATAGCACTCTGCCGGTATCATGAATCTCTTAGAGACCGTGAAGGCACTAAAAATACCAAGGTTGTCCGTCTCTAAGATAAATACCTTGAATACCGTCAACGCAGCACTCTTTTTCTTTGCTACAAATAGCGTTGGAAGGCCACGATGGCGCCCAAATTCATAAAACAATATCCCCTCATTTGACAACTGGTATGATTTCACCTTGTCTTTTTTCTCGTAGTAAATGTTCATGAGTACATGGAGCGGATAGTAGCGTAATATTTTGTTGGCTAACACCAAGACAACACTTAGGTCTGGGATCACGGTGATCTTTGTAACGGCATTCAAATTGATGATTTTCTTCCATGTGTTCCGATAATCAGAGCAGTAGACGCCGGCATCTGTGCCCAAGAACATGAAGTTTTGCAATTTGTAGCAAAATGTATGGGAGCAATTTAGTTGACGGTGCACTAGCGGCTTTTTCTGAGAGTGAGAAGTCAGTGGGGTGGTCTTTGCCAATACGGAAAGAGGGTCTATTGCACAAATTAGAGGCAACTTTGTCATTCGAGTACCCATCTCGTACGCGAAGAATGCATTTTCAACGAGCTCGAAATCGTAAGGCGTGATGGGCAAAACTCTTTTCAACAAATTGGCCTTGGTCTGCATAAACACAGAGAACCACTTTTGGCGGTCGTTTTCAGAGGATGCGACCAATGTATGGCTCTCGCCCTTCCCGCGTCCGGCATAGCGAATCTTGAACGGAAATGATGTAGGCTCTTCTTCAGTAGCATTACTGTTGGCGGACAACGCTTGTGTGGGCATGGGCACCAGCGAGACAGCATGTGAATCCCGTTCGCGATTTTCGAAGATTAGGTAGTCTATCGGAATCGGGGTCTCCGTTACCCTATATGTGTTTGCGCGTTGTGTTCGCTGTCGGTCTGTGATTAAAAGATAATTGTCAAGAACAATGACGTGAACTGAGTGGGAGTTGATTTTAAGGTCACCCTTGCGAATCAAGTCGCCCCTGAAGAAAAACTTTCGACGAGAAGATTTGAGGTTTAGCCGCGGCTGCAGCACGTTGGTTTTCCACGTAAGCTGCCGCTCCACAAGACTGAGCGCGTGCACATTGTCGGAAATCACTTTCATCTCATTTACCTTATTTCCGAGAAGGCGAATCTCGTCAATCGCTTTTGTCAAGGAGGTAAACTCCTCATCCTCTTCGTCGAAAAACTTGCGCACATCCATAAGTTGAAGCGGAAGCTGTTGATAGCGCGAATTGAATGTGCTCATCAAGAGTAAGTTGCCGTTCACTTGTAACTCCTTCATTCGTGGATTGAGCCGAATGAGCTCATCCCATTTCTTAAATGCAGAATTTGCGAGAATATCCTCGATCATTGGCATCACACTAATGTATGCGAGAAGGGCACTTTTTGCCGCCTTGGCCCATGTTTTGTAGAGATCGGCTATGGCGGAAAGATCCTTTATGAACCTACCGTCAGAGACAAGAATCTTCACCAAGGGCTCGTACAAGTTTTCACGATGTAGTTTCAAGAGCTCACGAGCGGAAGAAAGAATCTTATTCTCAAGCTCCTTCATGGATGCAAGCGCACCGGCACCAACCATTAGTTTGGCAAGTTTGATGAACTCGGGTCCTGCGATATCCACAAAACATTCTGCACGCTGTATAAATGTATGCTCGAATTTTATAAGGTCAAATAGGAGTGATTGTCGCTTTGATTCGTTGATGTCGA
Organism: Metschnikowia chrysomelidarum; assembly: GCA_030582795.1. Taxonomy (NCBI): domain Eukaryota; kingdom Fungi; phylum Ascomycota; class Pichiomycetes; order Serinales; family Metschnikowiaceae; genus Metschnikowia; species Metschnikowia chrysomelidarum. The sequence continues at coordinate 40,698 of JAJMGZ010000067.1, forward strand.
TGGTCATATCCTGCGCCGCTAATTTCCAGTGACTGGCCCAATCAGTGCCAAGCTTCAAGTCGCTAATATTAGTCGTGCGCATGAGTGCCTCATGATCTATCATCTGATTTATCATGCACTGCAGCGAATAGCATTTTATCGAGGAGTTTCGGTTTCCATGCAGCTTGTGTACCTCGTCGTTGCAATAGCACGATGTGAGATCCACTAGAACACCGCCAGTAACACCTTCTTCATTGAAGTAAAATTGCACCGCCATACGCAGCTTTTCATCGATTTCACCACTTTCCAGACTTAATACTATGAGACCAGATTTGGTGAAAGACTCGATTATTTGACCTACATTGCGGCTGATGACATCGATCGGGATATCTTGTTTGTGAAATGCAATAAGACGCATAAGCACTTTTCGAAATTCTTTTAGCGTTAGTTTCTGGCCATGAACCCACTTATCAAGCTGGAGACACCAGTGAGATATATCGCTGAGAGACCACACGCTTGCGCATTGAGCAAAATGGAGCGCTGAGAGCGCAGCCGGCACGAATGGAAGCAGGGGCAAATCGAGTGGAACGGGCGGTAAGGAATCGTTTTTGCGTCTGAGCGTCAACTTTGGGGCAAGACCTCCGATATCGGCATTTACCGTGGCGGCGGTCGAGTCGTTTTTAGCTGATTCCATGTCGAAATAGTCTATTGGTGAAACGGGCAGCTCCGTCGACGGAAGTTCCGGAAGAATCGTATAGTCGAACTGGTCATATTGATGAGCGGCAGGAGGTGCAATGAAAGAGTCGTCGAAGTAATCTAGCGCGTCAGGGTCTGTTTCGATGAGACTCCAACGTGGTACACGTTCCTGAAAGCAGTATTCTTCAAATGCACCGTCTTCCCAATCCGCGCCCAAAAGCGCAGATGTTTTCGCTTGAGGGGAAGTGGATACATGCTTTTTCGGTGAGGGCAGGCGGCTGCTTCTACTGTCTGCACCATGCCCGTAGTATGATCGACCTGTATATAGGGATACTCTGGTAGGTGAGCTCAGAGGACTTGATAGATAATAAAACGGCGACAGTTCGGGTGATGAAGCCGGCAGTTTGAGTAGTTGAGGCGGTGAATTCCGAAGAAAACTGAGTTCCGGCGAGCTCTCTCGCGCGAAATCACCGGCCTCAGCCTCGGCTCGTAGCGTCGACTCAACTACCTTCCGTGCGTGCAGAAAGGGGTTTGTCGCCAGCGAAAGTGTGGGAATCCGAGTAGGTGTCAGGCCTTTGAAAGGAGCTAAACTGCTGAAACGATCGAGATCGTCGTTGGATGAATAGGTCTCGGAAAGGGGGTACGGCAACCGTGCAGGAGAACTATCGGTGATTGCACCCGATTTATCCGAGTCGGCGAAATTATCTACAGGAGTCTCGGAAAAATCAAGATCATCGTTCTCGAAGCTTGTTTCGACATCTAAGAACGGCTGTATGCCACCGTGCAGAAGGTTCTGGAATCTACGCTCGCGGTACGGGTTGTGTTTGGAGAGAAGAGAAGGTCTTTGTGAACGAGGGCCATTTTCGGTGAGCAAATTGCTTTTCGTCAATTGCGCATTACTGCCTCCTCTCGTAAACTCAGGACTGTCCCCATGGCCAAGCGGAAATGATTCCTGCAGCATCATCAGTACATCGTACGGTAGATCCTGGGGTCCCTTTGGTCGCGGGCTTTCGTACGATAGAAGCAGATCTTCTGCAAAATCTGCATACTGTGAGAAGTCTTCGTATCCGTCAAAATCATGGTGTTGAATCGAATCATACGAAAGGTCTGGATTAACCGTGAGTGAGATTTGGGGCCGCCGTTGATCCAGCGTGACAGGGGTATGAAAGGGGAACTTATTCTTTTTCTCTGGAGTCTGAAACCCATTTTCTGTATATAGACTAGTTTCAGGCGCTTCTTCAAGTGGCGGCGGCGGTTTGCGCCGAAGTGGCCGAGTTCCGCTCTGCATCTGATAATTGGTAATCTAAATGTGGCGCTTTTCGTATGTGTTGTGAGAATACTGGCTCTGTGGAAATTGTGCGTTTAAAACCAAAAAATTACAGCAAATAAAGTTGTAGAGCGCCGAGATGATTTCCATTTAGTCGGCCCGCTAACGAAGTATGGGGACCCGCGTCACGTGGTGCTTGTTATGCTGCTGCGCGTGAGCTCTGCCGTCTGAAAACATTAGATATGTCGATGAGGGAACAAATGAAATTTTGGCGATTATCGTGAAAAGAGAACCGAATTTGCATTTCGATTTCTCAATTTTCAAAAATTTTATCAATTTTTTTTGTGGAACTTGAAAAACTCTCGGTATGACTAGCCTGCAATATCTTTTGCTGTGCGGATGTTTGCTGCGCATTAAGCTCGCGTGCGGGCATAGCATTAATCGATAGCAGATCATTTTTCGTCACATTCTTGCTCACATGCTCGCGATAAGACCCCAATGAACGAAAATTAATCTAATTTTCTAGAAATCACGCTCAATTTGATAATTTTTATTTTTGAAGAATTTACTTTCAGACCTGTTTGAGGAGTTACTTTTCTCATATAACAAATTTGGCCTTGCGGCTGTCAATTGACACCAACAATAAATGGACAATCCCGTAATACAGGATCACAATGAATGAAATGTTTTTACTTTTTTGTCCATTGAAGTGATCGCTTGTCATAGCAGATTTGATTTATCGATTTTTACGGGGATAATGACTTATGAAAGCGCGGCTCCGTGACCTTTTTTTGTAGAATTTGTTATTGTCTCAGAGCTCCTAAACCACTAGTATTCGGATCTAATTATTGGCCAAGACCCAGGCAATATCACAGAATCTCCGCGAAACTATGCGCTGGAGCAAATGAAATCTTTGAGTTGAATCGTAATAATAAAAAAAGGTTCTCATATTTTATTGCGTGCTTTGCGTATTGACGACTAAAGAATCGATATTTTCTCTTTACGTCTAGATTTGCACACACTGCATGGCTGCTTCTTCAATTCAAGTTTGGTGAAACGAGCCAACCACATCGATTTGCAAGAAGCGCCAATCAATTCCCAGTTTCTGCTTACCTTAGCTATAAGTCGGTCTAAAACTTTTGGAAAAAATATTGAAAGTCAAAAAAAAAAGCCATTCGGAGGCAATCATTTGGCATTACGCATGCGCTCTGCACGCCAGTGCCTCAAGTTTATAGTCGGATAATTTCGTCATTGGGTAAATAATTGATAAAACTTTTCGTTGCCAATGTTATGAATCATCAACTGGCTTAAATTAAACCAACTTTCTAACTTGCTAATATTTATAAAACACCGCAGTGTACATTACTCAAGTTGAATGACGAAGTGTATTTTCAGACCGCCATTGACGGACTGAATCAGGTTTGTCCTTAGCATTGTGAGCTTTTGGAACAAATCTCCAAGGTCAGGAATTGCCAATGTTGGGATTTGTTTTTGGGAAGGTCATGCATGAAAAAGCATCGCAAATTTTGTTTACTGAACTGAAAGAAATACTTGCAGAAAAGGAGCAGGAGCAGGAGTATTCCTCATTCAATGCCAAACTTGACAAATGTTCAATTTGCTTTTCTCCTCATGAAGGGTATTTTGACTCACATTTGTAAAGATATAGATGGGCATATTGAATTAAAAAAAAAAGACATGTGCTTTTGGGCCGCAGAAAAAGAATTTGGCTGTGCTCTTCGAAGAGTCTGAATCTGCACAAGTGTTAAATTCTCGAGGTTCAAAAAAACGCTCTAGACTAAGCTATGATATGGTTCCCGCTAGATTTTTCATTTTGCTCAAATTCCAGCTATTAAGTGGATATATACAGAAGGATATGGTAAACTAAAAATTTTCAATCTTTCGACAAATGCTTTGGTCATTTAATTGTAGATATATTGGTAGGAGTGCACGCGGCAGCGCCGCATCGTCCCCCACGCGTTTCGAACGCGATCACAATTAAAAGCTCAAAAGACACCGAGTCGATCTCGAAATTGACAACAGGCCTCACTATAGATGTATTCCGAATCAATCACAAAGGATCTCGCCGAAGGGGCCAAGCTCTATTCTGCCAAGGACTATAACGCCGCCTGTGAGCACTATGCTGATGCGTGCGCGTCGTTTCTTGAGGAACAAGGTCATGATGATCCAGACCTTCTTTTACTCTACGGCAAGGCGCTTTTCCAGAACGGTGTAGCTACCGCAACCATCTTGGGTGGTGTCAGAGGTAATACCACTGATGATGCGGATGAGCCCAAAGACGAGGAAAACGATGAGGCTGAGGGATTTACGTTTCACGAAGGTTTTGCCGAGGAAGAAGAACCGCTGGAAGCTGGAGAGGAGGAAAATGAGGAAAACGAGGGAGAGGAGGAAAATGAGGGAAATGAAGAAAATGAAGAACAAGAGGAAACCGCTCCTGCAGAGGATGAACAGACAGATTTTGATATCGCGTGGGCCGTATTGGACCTGGCGCGGGGACTCTTTGAAGACCTTATTAAAACATTTCCCGAATCTGAAAAATCGATCGCAACGCCATACATGACGGAATCTCCTGATGCAACACCTCAAAATAAGTATGTAGAAACGGTAAAGAAATTGGCCGAGACCTACGATCTCCTTGGAGAAGTTTCTTTGGAAACAGAGGACTTTTCCCAGGCCGCGGTTGATTTGAAATCTTGTCTCGAAATGCGCCAGAAATTGTACGGCGCCACTCTGTCGCAGTTGGTTTCCGAGACTCACTTCAAGATTTCGTTGGCGCTCGAATTTTGCGAAGAGGATCCCGAACTGAGGGCTAAGGCTGCCAGTCACGTGGAACAGGCAGTAAAAATTGTGAAGAAGAGAATTGAGTCGTTGCCCGATGGAACGGAAAAGACAGAAGCGACCGAGATACTCGGCGATTTGAAGGAGCGTTACAAAGAGCTTCGGAAGCCACCGGCACAAGAATCGGAGCTGCAGCAATTGGATATGATGAAAAGTCTTTTGGGCGAGGCTGTCGCAGGATCTTCGCAAAAGGAGCTGTTAGGTGAGGCAGTGGCGAAAAAAGTGGCAGTGAACGATTTGTCATCGATGGTAAAGAAGAGAAAGGTCAAACCAGAGCAAGGTTCAAGCACCGAGCAGAAGAAGCCACGCAAATAGAAATAGAGTGTTTAGTTAAAAGTTAAAATGGGATGATACTATATGACTTTAATCATGAGCTTCGGATTATGAAAAGAGAGAAACAGCAATATTTCCCATGAGTTTCATCGTAGATGTATCTTAGGTCGCAACCCCACAATCTTGTATATGTGCTTCTTGAAATTGAAGTGTCAAGATATACGAGACAACTCGATTATCAATACCTACCCTAGAAGTCATTTGTTTCCTTTAAGAGTCCATGCGCAATCACCAGCAAATACAGAGAAAGCTGTAGATTCTCAGTATTAGTGGCCCACAATATCAAGAAAGCTGCGTAACACAGACATGTATTTCAGTTGACGTATCAAGTTACTTTACAAGACACATACCACACACACGTGCAAGAAGTTTCACTTTCTCCCTTTCTCCGTAAAACTGCAATTTGATAAGGGATTACACAGACTAATTCAAGTGGCTGACTTCGAATATCGTATCACAATAAAAATTTACAACTCTTTAGAGAGTCTCCGCTTACAAGTTCCTTTTTTTCATTTACCTATTGTCTCTTATTGTCTTCCCCATACTTCGCTTCCTCCTACTCCAGAGCAACCGCAGTGTAGTTGGCCGATGAATTGTCATCCACTCCGTCCATCAACGACCCTGCATCTGTTCTTATTTCAATGGTTTCATCATTCTCAGCATTGCTTTCGATTTCGCCAGCCTCGGCGGCTTTCTTGGTTGCCTCGGCCTTCTTGTAAAGCTCCAACTTCTCCAAAAGCAATTTCTCCCGAGCTTTCAATTGCGCTGCCTTCTGCTCCAACAAAGCCGCACGGCTCTCTAGTTCCTTAGCACTAGCCATCTCCATTTCCTCGAGCTTCTGTTGTCTTTCCAAGATCCGCTCGTGGCGAATCACGTAGGGAACCGTTTCAGAGATCTGGCGCAATTGGTTACGCTGAGGCGCAATCGACATCCGCTTAAACATTTTGTCGGTGTCAACGTCACGCTGATTTTTGTATCCCGAAACATTCGAGTACGCAGAACGTGAAGAAGTGAACAGCTCGTTGTTTTTGGATACAGGCGACGCTTCTGGGGACGCGACTGGGGAAGACGCTGTTTCCTCCTCGTCGTCGTACAACATCGACCGAGGCTTCTTCGCACTGGAAGAAACTGAGGCCGTACCATCATCATTAGCGTCGTATTCTTTAGTAAAATCGAGCAGCATCAGCGTATCATTCGCAGTCAACTGAGCAAGATTAGATAATGATGGAACCGTCATCAGTGCGTCCTGGAAGTTTGCATTGGGGCGGCTGTATTCATTATCTTTCGAGCCGAAGGTATCACCATCCTTGCCTGTAACCTCGCTCAACCGTTCCGTTCTATAGGTCTCGTACAAGAAATCGTGGGTCAAGTCCTTCAAGTCCTGCAAATGGGAGCCCAAAAGCACCGAACGCAATACCGGAAAGTCGCTATATTTCGCGTTGTTCACATCAACCAAGCCCCAGGGATATTGCCTCGCCTTGATTATCTTGGTCATGCCCAGAACGGGGTCTTTTACTTCGAAGCTCTGTTCCGACGCTATTATGGCAAATGGCTGCAATTTTGTCAAAAACTTACACTCCTCGATCAAGTCATAGTCTTCCTCTTCATCATAGTCATCCAAGAAAGTATCGAACTTGAACGTAGGCACGTTGAACTTATTGATATCGATGCGCACTTGTTGTTTGAAGTGCTGTAATTCCGTTTCTGTGAATGAATCAGCGCGTCCAATCACCGGAATGATGTTGACGTATTTAGCCAATCTTTTCATGCATACAATGTCCATTTCCCGTAATCCGTGGCCGGTGGGAACGATAAAGTACAACAAAACGTGGACTCTTGTATCGACAAACCGAGGGTTTCTTCTGATCCGCGTCTCCTCTGCCAACACCGAGTCGAATTGCTGTTTTAGATAATTTTCGATTTCTGTGAAGCATAGCTCGTTATTCAAATTGTCGCCGAATCCCGGAGTGTCGATGATGTTCAAGTTCAACCGGATGTTATCGTCGTCCAAAATCTCTACTTTGGTTTCGGTCAACGCGATTCCGGGCTCGTCACCGGCTGCCGCTGCATTGAACTTATTCCGAGCCAAAAGAGTCGTGTTGGGTAATGCTACTGCATGCGCCAGTGTGAAAGATAAAGTTTTCGTGTCCGCCGAGTGGGGGCCTTCATATACATGGGGCATGATCTTACGGTCCAAAAGACAGTTGACGAAGGTAGTTTTTCCAGTGCCCAGCTCACCTGCCACCATAAAAGTGAACTTGACTGCTTTTTTTGCGTCTTTTCGGTAGTTTATCATGGGCGAAGTGCCCGTTCTTGCCAGCGCTAAAGCGTCCATATTTACGAAAGCAAGAGTATGAGAAATATCCAATTATTTGATTAGCCGAAGATGAATATTGTCTTTAGCAACAATGGGTTTCAAATGTCTGTATTAAAACCAAGAGAAAACACGCTTCTTGAAGCAACCTAAGCTTTTGTTCGATCTGAGAGATACTTAACGAGTGTTTCTCGTGTCTCGTCAGGTGCGACCTTGAGGCACGCGCTCCATGCAGGCTGGCACTTGATTTGGACAAAACACCGGCCAAAATTTCACTCAAAAAGTGAAACAGATAACGAGCCAGAAAGGTTTTCGAGTTCATGGTATTTTCACTTTTGAAAAACGCAATGAGATTATGAAAATTGCAAAAATTGCCGAGCGCGGTCAAGAATGGGGGCGTAGTTTTGGATGGAGCGCGTCCCGATCTGGCTCGCATTTCTACCGTTTGGAAACGGCACACGCGGCCCCTCGCCCTATTGTTTTTTTAGGAAATTTTATTTCTATTTAACACGCCAGAGAGAAATGGCTGCAATTCTTCAGTCTGCCTTTGTAAGTTATTTTTTTTTTTTCTTTTTTCTTCATGCTATTGAACACCATGCAGTTCATCATCTAGTAAGATTGGACGCGTGTGGCCCCACGTGTGATGATATTTACCGGTAAGTGGAAATTGACATAAATTAGGAGTTTCATGTGAAAACAAAAAAAAAGACAAATACGCTGTTTGCGTTTAAGGATGACCCCGAAGCTCAAAAGAATAATCCTATGTTCGTTTGATGATGAAAATGTGAAATGTCTGCCATCACATCTTTTCGCAACCTGATGGGGCTACGGCGAATCGCACGTCGTCAGCTGATGTATTCATCAAATTAATTTTTGAAAGTCCAGGTTTAGAAGAGATACCAAAATTCTACAAGCTTCATGAAGGTTTTAAAAAGGTTTTTGTTTATATTTGGGTTATGTAGGTTCTTCATATGTAGCATGTCTAGATCACTTTGAGCATGCACCAATGTGCGAAGACGAAGAGGAAGAATGCTAACAAAAGAGGGGCGTTGTCCATTCGTCGCCAAAAAATGAATATTCAGTCGAGAAATGGGTTATGATTTTGCTTTGAGTAGCTTGGTGTCTTTTGAATGAAGCAAATTTATAGCTTCTGGTTTTGGTAGTATGATAGCTGAGTATTTTCGTATGCAATTGCGCTGCACGAATTTATATATTAGGTTCTTTTTCCGGTTAGTGTAGAGTTGACTCTCGCTTTCAGAATTGAAGAAATATCGCCTTTTAAAATTTTAAAGTATCAACAATATGTCGAAATCGAATCCACGTGTAGTCACACGACCCTTCGCGGATTCTCGTGCCTTTAAATAGACTCGAGTCCAAGATTGCTCGAGCGAATTTCTTATCTCTGGAGCCGTACGTGGCGCAGGAAATATATACCTATATGCACGCCAACACGCACCTCCTGCAACATCATGCTGTCCATAAATAGAACGCAAAGTGCAATTTTTAAAATATAAGAATTGAGTTAACCTACGCAGCTTTCAAAGGTATAAGAGCGCCAAAGATTCGTTTTTACTGTTATTAATTTATTCAAAAAATAATAAATTTCATGAGATTTTGAAGGTCTGTACATAGCTCGCGTTTATGCATTCCCTACTTTCTATACAAGCATCCGGCACACAGCTTACTGGATCACAGCAAGGAAGGTCTGAGCCCGTCATGTTAAGTCCAAACGCTGTCTGAGAAAATTCACATTTCAGTTGCCTTTTAAGCCAATTGAATCCGTTATAGCTCTGATCCAAAATGTTCAAGACGCTTTCGGCCAATGCAGCTGCTGCACTCGATAAAGAGCTTATGTCATCCGGTGCTTTTTCCATCGACCAACTCATGGAATTAGCCGGTCTTGCAGTCGCCAAGGCAGTATACAAACAATATCCGCCAACAAAGGATCCCAAAAGTAATGTCTTGGTGCTTGTAGGTCCGGGAAATAATGGTGGTGATGGGCTCGTATGCGCCCGTCATCTAAAAGCGTGGAATTACTATGAGCCCGTGATTTTCTATCCCAAACGTCCTCAGAAGGACTTGTATATTCGCCTTACAAAACAGTTACACGATGCTGGAGTGCGTGAGCTTGAAGATCTCGAAGCTGTCAAAGAACTCTTAGCTTCAGGCACAACTAAAGTGATCATTGACTCTCTTTTTGGGTTCTCGTTCAAACCACCTATTCGTGCCCCGTTCGACGATTTGCTTGAACATTTGGCCACCAACTCTGCAAGCCTACCTCCCATTGTCTCTGTAGATATTCCTTCCGGCTGGGATGTCGACGACGGCCCACGTGAACTAGATATCGATGCGTCCATGCTCGTGAGCCTCACTGCACCAAAACCTTGTGCGGAGAAATTCCAAAAGGACAATAAGGTACACTACTTGGGAGGTCGTTTCATAAATGACAAAATTGCAGAGAAGTATGGAATTACAGATCTCTTGCGCTTATACGAAGCAGATGACATCATCGTGAAGTTGTGATATATGATGATTTAGTATTAAATGACGAATATGAGTTTATGACTGATTAATGAAATCCTGATTAGAAAGTGGTGTAATATGGCAAACAAAGAAGCAATGTTCCGAAATGACATAAGCTGCAATAAAATAAATCCATTTCGTACGTTTTTGATACTGAGCATATATTTGCAAAGTGGCGCAAGTCATCCGCTCAATTTTGACCTTTATGCCTATTGTTTCTTGAGTTTGGTCTCGTCAACTGATACTCAGGGGGAATCATGAACCGCGATTTATCGTAGTCGGCGCCCAAATCTAGACAGTACTCGAAAGAAGGCACAAAAAGTTTCGAGAAAGGGCGCACCTGTGTACCCTTTCTCATTGAGACAATCGGGTTAGAGACTACTCTCTGCCGGTGTTTTGGCGGCTCTGGTGGCGTGTCTACCTCCAGATCTTCAGGGTAGTGACTTTTGCTGATCTGATCATTGTTATTGTTGTCTCCCACAGAGCCTGTTTCGCTCAAATCTTCGTAAAATGACGAAAAATCATCTTCACTGCAAACTTCCACCGACAGAATATCTGTGTCAGCTGATTCATTTGTGCTCAATGATTTGTGGCTGTCTACTGTCGACTTTTCGCTGGATGAAGAAGAATTGAAAGCCGCCCAATTGACGCTCTCGTTCTCGTTTCGAGATTCGGCTGGTGAGATCTTCGAATACGACTGGCCGTAGATGGAATGTCGGAATTGAGGCTGGAAAGAAGGATATTCTCTTTCATTCGCCTTCTTTGAGCCCGTAGATTCGCTCAATTTATCTGACTTTAAATGCTTCTGACTGGTATCTAGTTTTTTAGTCTCACTGACTTTCTCGAATTCGTAGCCACCATAGAGCAGCTTGGCCAGGGAGTTCGACAGCGAATTGAGGGATGAATGATGGTCTACCCACGCTTGGATTCTATCTGTGCTTTTGGATGGCGCAAAATTGTAGGACGTATGCCGCCTTTGCTTGACATCTGAACTCGTCCCCCGGAATGTCTTCAAATGTTCAATCTCAAATGGCATTTCCTCTCTGGCATTCGGCAGATGCATGAACCGATTAGCGGGCGAGCCATCGCTTACTTTACGCTGTAACTCGACAAACTCGGACGTCGATGAGATCTTTATAGGCAGACTCACGGCTCCAGAAGATCGCTTGATCTCGTTTGTCTTTCTGTTGTAGACGGGGATTTCTGGGATTTCAGCGTCACTGGTGATTTGCGGTGGCGTATAACGCTCAATTGCACCTGTGAAGTCGAAATCACTCAGATTCTGAGAAATCACCCGTGGTTGTAGATCATCCTTAGAAAGACGATGATTGTTGCAGCCGCGTTGTTTAGGAAGGAAAGGCATTGGACGGTGCGATAGGATGTAGGGAATTTATGGAATCAAATTGAATGCTTCAGTACAATAAGAAAAATAAAATCACCTCTGCTGAAAGGAATCTCCCTAAAAGTAAATATGAAACTTACATTTTTCATAGATCGCTTGCGCTGCTCCACTTTCCTTTTTCGTACACAGCTCCTGGTCTTCACGCTGATCTACTCACTGCAAGCAATTTTTATGTGCAGAAGCGGCTGGCTGGCGCACCCGATTGGGGTGCAAATCCAGCTCGCAGGGGGTCGCGCTGTTTCATAACACGAGGCTAATTATAAACCATCATTGCTCAAAAAGAAACAGCAATAATTAAATGGATTTAGAAGAAAGGGCTTTCTTTTCTAGCCATATAGTTGATATACCCCTTTTTTTTCCTTCAGGAATGCAAAACTTTGTGAGTTATCTTAAAGGCAGTTAATTTAAGTTCGGTATGATTAATCGACAATGCTCAATTACTTTGGGATTTGCATGCACCAGGAAATCTTCCAATCGAAATTGGTCTGAGATTCAACATTAAAATATTTATGTAAAAAAGCGGAGCACAATTTATAAACGAGCTTGGCAACAGGGATGTGCTCAGTGTGCGCGCGAGCGATGGCGCTTGACAGCTAGGTCCGGGAAATTAATAGAAGCCTAACAAGCACCCCTAAAATATGCAATGAAACCAAAAATCTATATTGACCAAAGTGTTTCGTCCAGTAATGCCTGCTTTACTCTTCTTGGGCGGGCTGGCGAAACAGAATAGTACTTTGCGCCATCATGCAATTCCCTTGAACTCCGTTCTTCAAGAAGCTCGCAAATTTTTCCTATGATTCGATTTCTTCAACTGATATTCAAGAGGAATCATAAACCGCGATTTTTCATACTCTGCACCCAAGTCGAGAGAATATTCGAGAGACAGCTTGGAATGAGTCGATGAAGGCCGTGCCAGTGGACTTTTATTTATTATGGCAATCGGGCTGGACGCTATTCGCTGTCGATGCTTTGGCGGCTCTGGGGAAAACGATACGCTTTTTTGCTTACCGTGGAACATTCCACCGATCTGAGCATTGTAAGCTGCGACGCGTGGTTTATTTGAGTTCAGGTTATCTGACAAGAAAGCAAGTTCGCTGCAAATCTCTATCGACAGGCAATTCGTGTCGGTCGTTGAATTTGTGCTAACGGACTTTCGGCTGTCGAATGTAGAGCTTGGGCTAGACGAGGTAAGGCTGGAAGCTGTGCAATTTTCCTTTTCTTCTTTACTTCTAAACAATGGCGACAGGTATCTCGAACACGACTGGCTGCAAATTGATCGCGGCTTCGGAAAAGCATCTCTCTTGGGAATTTCACTATTACCTGCAGGCTGGAGATAATCGTCCTCCTCCATGTAATCCAGAAAAATACTCGAGTCGTATGGTTCAGTGAAGTTATTCTCGCTTTCTCGAATATCTTGGCCGGCTCTTACAAATCCGTGGCCCACATGAATAAGCTTGGCTGAGGGCTTTGAGAGGGACGCATAATGATCGACCCACGACTGGATCCTTGATGAGCTTTTTGGACTTTGAAAAGCTTTTTTTGTATGATTGAAGTTATCACGAGCTGTGATATTTCCATGACTTTTCAAGCTCATTCCACCTCTTGCATGCAGCAAGTGGCAATTTCGATCTTCATGTGAAAGATCATCAGTGAGAAAAGGTGCCTCCACGAACTCCTCGATTGCTGGTAGCTTTGCAGGTAGACTCACAGCCCGGGAATATCGTTTTATTTTGTTTTTCTTTCTATCGTAGACCGGTATGTCTGGAATATCCGGTAGTGCAATCATAATTCGTGGTGGCTTATAGCACTCAATGGCACCGCGGAAGTCAATATCGCTTAGGTTTAAAGAGACCGCCCGCGGCACTATATCACTTTTTGTGAGTTGGTAGATTTTCAATTCGCGCTTTTTCGAAAGAAAGGGCATGGAACCGTGACACTAAATTTACGGATAGGATCAGATCAAATGAATCGGAGAATGAGTGAGAAGGAACCATAAGAAAAGAGAGTACCTTCTTCGGAAGAGGACACACCCCACATTATATTAGCTTATCGTGATCTTTCAGAGAGGCTGAATTGCTCCGGTCGTCATCACTACTCAAAACTTTTGATCTTCTTGCTAATCTAATCACTTCTCCACGCGAGCAATCTTTGACGTGCAGGAGCCGCAGGCCTCCACGTCTGATCGTGGTTGCGATTCCTTCACGCTACAAGACGCGGATTTCTTTTTCTAGAAAAAGTGAATACTCTTAAGTATGGAACGGCTAATGACGATAAAGAAAGAATGGCTCTCTAAATTTTTTTGTCTGATTTATGGGAGAGGTTTATCTCACGGATCTATAAGGTCACTGATCGTGATGATATTTATTACTTTTGTCTATTCGAGGTGCGGCTGTCGTAAGGGGCAGCAGCTCGTAAACAATTTGAAATGCATCAGCTGAGGCGCAATCTTCAACCATTCACAGCAACAAAAGACATTTCCTACTATGACAAAGAAAAGACAATCCAGCAGCAATTAAATTGAACAATTCCATTAATAATTTTTGCCAAAATGGCCCTCGTTGTCGATAGCTCAAAAACTTATACTCAGTTAAGGTCTCGATGAGTTTTTTGGCCGCTCTTAAATTTAAGACCAAGTTATCAAAAATTTTGTTTCTGTGTAGTACTACATTTATACATCAGATTGTTATTTTGTGAACCCAAAAATCAACCGTTATTAGAAGCGCGCTCATAGCGACCGCGCGTAACGATTTATGTCTCCCCAGTTCACCTTCAGCCGCGGACTCGCTTACCTTCTTACCAAAAGCACTTCGTCACATGGAGGTTTTCGGTAAAATATGGAACGGCCTGGTACAAATTCGAATACTGCTTGCAAACACGGAATATGAGTATTTTCTAGACGCCAAGCGTGTTCTATATTTCCCTGTGTACTTCCAACAAATTGTGGCGTTCTTTCACGCAGTCACAGCCAATAAGGATTTACTTACACAAGCGGTATGGCTTGAATATGAGGGTCAACCATTGAAATGGAACTTGCCAATTGGCGTGTTATATGATACTTTATACTTGCTCAATGCTCGGGCTGATACTACCAGACTGCCATGGTTTTTGACCATGAAGGTCGCCAGTACACAGACCCCTTTTCCTTCTGAAACTATAATACCCTTCTCCAGTGTAAGCTCCCGCTCGAACTACTCCGCAGATATCAATAATATTCAAAAGGAAATTTCAATCCAGTACACTGATACTCTAGATCGCGTCTTGGTGAACTCTCTCAAGCAATCGTGCTATGTCCTGAACGGAAGCTCCCGATCAGTTTTGAGTCTAAGCAAAGATGACACGAAATCATTATGGAAGGCTGTTGCGAGCCACGATATGACAATATACACCACCATCATAAAGAAGATATCTGCTCCGCCAAAAGATACTCGCCAGAGAATCCCTTTGGAGATGCTCGTGGCCGGCTCAACGGCTCTTCTTCAAACCCCGGTATGGTCTCAAAATGAATCTGGAGAAAAGACGACGTTATCCGAAGTAGTCTCTGAACAATGGAAAGCCATTTCGGGGGACTCTCCAAAGCCCCAAATATTCATTCACGGTATTTCAGTCGAGGTTCTACTAGATGAACCAATCATCGATATATGGTATCAATTCCGTTACTTGGATAATTTTTTGTATATCGTTCTATTTCCGGTATCATGAAATTGTAAATTTTGCGCATGAAAAAAGCACCTCAAGATTCTAGCGCTTCTATGAATCAAGAGGACATACAAGAACAAGACATTTGCTTCCAGTGAAACATTTCCAACTATCTTGCCCATTCAATCCATTCTCAATCTTGAGTGTTGGGTTTACAAACCTTGGGCTTGATTAATGTGGTCTCAATGGCACTTCCTTATTCATCCTGCTCAATTTGCGGCTTCAGCACGTGAACAAATTTGGAGGTAGTTTCGAATTAAAACCTCTCTCAGCTTCTTTGGGTTCACAATTATTCTTCCGTATCCGGATCTTCCTTCGATGAATATTATTAACAAAAGGAGAATTTGGTTTGAGCACGTCGAAATGACAGAAAGCATGAAAACACTTGAGTCCCACAACACACGTCATTATATCCATCTCATTCTATTCGTGGGTGTCTCTTCGAGTATTCGCCTACTCAGGCTTGTGAAACACTGCTTGAAGCCATATCCTGTACATCTTCAATTGCTTTTTCCTGTTCACAAGCAATCTGCGGTCCGTGGCAATAGTTGTCTCCAGAAAGGGGCCTTCGGTGCAGAATATCGTGCGCAATTCCTCTTCGGTGAAAAAGTAGACACGAGTACCGTCTCCGCGAATATAGAAGTTATCTTCGAGCAAACGGCCCTTCTTGAAGCGCACTTGTGCCAAGTCGTACCGACCATAATCTCTGAAAAGAATCCGGCCTCCTGGTTTGAGAACTTTATCGAGATTGGCGATAGCACATTTCCATTGCTCTGGGCTCAAAGCAGAAAACACAAACACCATGATCACTACGTCCACGGAATGCGGCTCCATATCCTCGGGAATTTCGCCATTCTCGTTGGCCAAGTCCCAGACTGAAGAAAACGCAATGCCCTTTTCATGATTTGGAGCAAAATTTTCATTGCTCTTGACTACGTCAATTGCCACTTTCAGATAATCGCAACCAAAAATTTTCAAGTCGGGATTTTGGTTCTGGTTCAAGATCGGATAAAACGTGTTTCCCGCACCACATCCAACCTCTAATATAGTCACTGGTTTTTTGTACTCCGCGGCTGTGGCCTCATACAAGAACGGGAATTCGATTTGAAGCCATTTGCGGTCTTTGAAAAAGTTTTCGCGATTATGGCGATAGAAGATGTCCCAGTATTTCGCAGGGTTCGAATTGTAAAGTTTCTTATCGAAATCTTTCACTGGATCATCGTACTGTTTTGCAATTAATTTTTCCGCATCATCGATCTGTTCCTGACCCCATTCCACGTGATCCCATGCGTTGTGGTCAAAGACAGAGTTCTCGTCGGTGAGGAATCGTTGACCGAAAGTGAATGGTGAATCTTTACCAATGCGGGATTCCAACGCGGGCTTGGTCTCTGTGGGTGTTTGATCCATGGCTGGCTTACAAGATATTGGCCATAAATCTCTGAAAAAAATCGTGTATTTCCGAGAACCTTATTTGACTTATCGATCCTTCTTTAGATTATCGGGATTCGAGATCTGGTTGTGCAGAGATGAGGCTCTGTACAGAGCATACGTTTTTTTTTTTCGCGGTCCTAAACATGGGAGTGATGGATGCTGCGCACGGGAGATATGGCTTGAGATTTGACGCGTCCTAGACTTACTCCAGTCATTTCTAATCTATACTCATATGCATTCATCGGATAATTGAAGGATTCCATAGTCGGAAAAAATATCTAAAAAGTTGAAATGAATTCAATCGGCGATAATTCTTAGGAATTTAAAACTTAATAAATTGGCGATAAGTAATCTATTATGCTTGAATTAGCGTACTCTCTATTTAATGAAAATGAGCTTTCGAGTTTCATCATCGACTTTTTTGAGCAGGCTTTGAGCTCGAAAACAGTCTTGATCATTTTCACTCATATTTTCTTTTTAATTTGTGACAAGAAAGCTTATAAACGTGCCATAGTCCCGCGTATACCATTTGACCTCTCAGTAAGGAATCTTAGAGACAATCATGAGTGCATCTAACTGAAAAAGTCTAGCCTTTCATGCGGTTCCTGTATTAGCCTGACGGTCGATTTAAAATTAAGTGTATCGAAAGTGTAAATTGCTTCAAATTGTGATTCGAATCCCTGCCATGCCTCTCACCTTTGTGTCGAACATTGCGCATTTGATGGGCATTTCCATGGAGTAAAATGGATTCTTCATCACATAGTCGCAGTAAAACTGGTACAAATCCTTATATATGCTACCAACTGCACGAAATTGCCGGCTCAATTCTCCCTGTGACAGGTAAACACTGCCTCGCAGATTTGATGTGGCGGGAGCTGGTTTACTCGGACTTGTCACTATGACAAACTTCAAGCCGGTCAATGTTTGGAACACATATAGACTGAATTGGTCAGTGTCGATGTGCTGAAGTCCCAGCGCGTTCGTGTTGGGGAGCTTTGCCTTTCCCGTTGTTAGTATCGTATTATTTATAGATGAGCGGTCTTCTACAAACAGAGTCAGATCCGATGGGCGAATTTTGGTTGCAATCGCATGCACGCCGTGTAATGTTCCTGCCAAAACAAGATAATCATTCGGGGAGAGTCTTGCCAATCCGGGGTTGAGATCTGTCTGATAGATCAATCCTCCTGCCTTGTTGAGGATGTACACACTAAAAATCTGCATAACTAAATTGGGCCTTATATACAAAAGATGATCTAGACTGGTTCCGGGAAGCCGAAGATGTAATGTTATTATTTGTTTTGTTCAAAAATGTATTCTTGATTTGATGTGGCGCGCCAGTTAGAAAGGATCAAAAAGATACGCCACGGCTCGCGTTTTTCAAATGCAAAAAAGTAGCTTCCCCACCAGGAGTCGAACCTGGAATCTTCTGGTTCCAACAGAAGTGGTTACTTTCGTAGCCAGACGCCTTGACCATTGGGCCATGAGGAACGAAGCTGTCAGATGCTACTTGTGCTTTTATATATAGTTACAATAAATTGATAAAGTAATTAAATAAAACTTCATAAAATGCAGCTTGAGTGCGAAAAAACGGATTCTTGTACTGTACACAAAACCGCCATTCCTATAACCGGTAATGGGCTATTTTTTGTGAGGTTCTGCTCCAATAGAACCTTTGCTGCTACGGCAGATTAAAAAGGAACTAAAGGCAACACCCCCGGTGTGCCTATGACACGCTAATTCGAGAACAAAAACAGAGGCGTATCAAGCTGAGCTATTTTTTCTGAGGTTCAGCGTGAGATAGCTCGTGGTTGGACACGTGGTATTGTCTCTGGGGCCGGCTAGACTCGTAGCCAGGCATGACTAAAGGTTTTATGTATAATTTATTATATAGTTTTGCTAATGGAAGGTAGAAATACCGGCTAAAAGCGTCCTTTAACCTGATGCATCTACCAAAAAAAAAAAAAAAAAA